>LBFL01016790.1:29849-40355 GCA_000988845.1 Hypochthonius rufulus
TCATTTCAGAGGTGAAAAATGAAAATTTTTAACATTTCTAAAAGTAAATAAATGAAAAGTACAAACATTTGAAAAGAGAAAACATTAATTAAACGGTTAATTATATTAATATTTAATAAAAATATGTTTGAAACGCGTTGATACGTCATTCCCCTAATCATGTCCTATTCCCATGTACATGTACGATGCAACGTAAATAATCGATACAAAGCACATGGAGACGGGCATTATGCATGAGGGTTTTAGACATTTAATTCGTGTTTATAGGGAATGTTTAAGATTAAAGTGTTAATCATTATGACCGTTCATTGTTCATAATGAAATTAAAACATAAATTGAGTGTTAAAATGCGTTAATTAATACTAAATTAATAAATTGTAACGCTATACTCACAGGCATTATGTCTATGGTACGACCGCAATGCGAAAAGAGGAAGAATATGGAGGAATGTGTTTGTGGCGTTTGTGTGTGTTTGTGCAACACGCATGTCCATATGTGTGCGCGACTTTTCATGCTGCCGGTTCCGATATATTAATAATTACGTACATATTTATTTTTTATTTATACATTTACATTATTTTATTAAATATAATAAAATAAATATTCACTATTCAAATGACAAATATAATTCAATTATTAATTTTGTTACATTTTTATTATTTACTAAATAATAAATGATTACATAAAAATTCTTTCATTTAAGTTAAGAATCACTCAATTATTTTATCATATTTTACGGACGTAATTATTTGTATTCGTCATTCTGTATATGATTTTTGCATTATATGGTGTTTTTCGTGTTTTTAAAATTAAAATAAATTCGATTATAATTTTTATAAATTTACACATTTGAAAATGACAGATAAAGATTCTCACGATGAAAAGACGATTTCACAGGACATTGTTGTGACTAAATATAAAATGGCGGGTGAAATGGTGAATCGTAAGTGTTAATGACACAATTAACACGTGGACATTGATATATATTTAAGAACACGAATAACATGTAACAATGTATTAGTCACGTGTTAATTATTATGATTATATACAATGTTATGATTAAATATTATAATATTTAACGTGAAATTTCAGGTGTACTGAAACAGTTGATCGACAAATGCAAAACCGGAGAAAGCGTAATCGGCATATGTGAATATGGGGATATGTTACTCAATGAAGAGACAGGAAAAGTATTCAAAAAGGAGAAGGATTTGAAGAAAGGGATCGCATTCCCGACATGTGTTTCCGTTAATAATTGCATATGTCATTATTCCCCACTGAAGAGTGAAGCCGATTATGTATTAAAAGATGGTGATACCGTCAAATTGTAATGGAATATAATTAATTATAATTAATGAATATATATTAATAAAAATAGTATTACAGAGATTTGGGCGCTCATATCGATGGTTTTATCGCAGTCGTGGCACATACTGTTGTGGTGGGATCGTCACTCGACAATAAAGTTAAACAACGAAAGGCCGATGTGATTCTCGCGGCACATTTCGCGTCAGAAGCGGCCATGAGACTCGTTAGGCCCGGCGGTGAGAATTATGCCGTCACTGATGCCGTTCAGAAAATTGCCGAATCTTTTAAGTGTAAACCCATCTCTGGAATGCTCTCCCATCAATTGAAACAGTTCAGAATTGAGGGGGAAAAATCAATTATACAATCACCGACCGAAGCACAACGAAAGGAGCACGAGAAATGTGAATTCGAATTAAATGAGGTTTATGCTGTCGATGTTTTGATCAGCACCGGAGAGGGAAAAGTAAATATATTAAACGATTATGTTTGGTAATTGTTCAGTCTCTGTTTATAATATTTGTCAAATTGAAACTTCAGTCGATCTAAACTCATCAATGATGAGTCATCATTGGTTTACTATGACATTAGTTTTTTCAGTTTATAGGAGTTTACTTTATAGAGGGTCGCTTTATAGGGGTAAAATATGTTTATATTATTCGAAAGTTTTATAAACATATTTTTAGTGAGAATTTATATTTTTATTTTATTGATTTATTCAGAATGTACAGACTGAGTAAATACCACTGAACAATTGAAATACCTTTTTAAATGTGTTTATAACAAAGGGTCGGGAATTGGATTCCAAAACAACAGTATACAAAAAGACTGATGAGACATACCAGTTGAAGATGAAAGCATCGCGCGCATTCTTCAGTGATGTCGACAAACGATTTGGAACGATGCCATTCACATTGAGAGCGCTCGAAGATGAGAAAAAAGCCCGAATGGGAGTGCTCGAATGCGTCAATCATAAACTATTAGAACCATTCACTGTTCTCTATGAAAAGGAAACCGAAATTGTAGCACAGTTTAAGTTCACCGTTCTTTTGATGCCGTCGCGGGCCCATCGAATCACCGGTCTCCCCGTTGATTTGAATTTGTATGAAACCGAACATAAAGTCGAAGATGATGCCATTAAATCACTATTGGAACGTTCCGCCGGTCCAAAGGGCGGCAAAAAGAAGAAGAAAGCCAATAAAGGACCCGATGCCACCGGAGATAAAAACGAACCCAATGATGTTAATAATGTCAAAATTGAAGATTAATCTTAATTAATTAATTATATTTTAGAATTAAAATTGTCATTATCATTTCTCGCCTATTGTTGTGCGGTAAAATTAAAATCAATTTCCTGTGAATTGACAAAGGACCACATCTTGAATTTTGATTATTATTATTACGTATTACCACTGTACGTACCACAAACTAAATGATTAAAATCGCATTTTTGAATATTTTTTCAATTTTTATTTAAAAATCATTGAATAATCTCAAATGTTTAAGTTTTAGTATAACATATTTAGTTTAAACGTGAAATTCTATTATAAACTTTACTTAAAGATGCACATTAATGCAATTTAATTTGTGCTGTAATAATATAATAATACAATAATTGGACATGACAAATGAGTTTTCAAATAGACTATCATAATGATTACATACATTAAAGCAATAATTATTACATTACGAAAAAGATAATAGTAAATGGAGAATAATATTTTTTCAGAATATAATAGTAAAAATTACATTTAAATACTTTAATATGATTTTCTTAATATTTACACAAAATAAATCGATAATTTCTAACTATTAATAGCTTTACTCAACTTTTTCTATGAAAATCAATTATACACGTAATCTCATTGAATGAGTGACGTGCTTTCACATCACTGCACAGATGTATTGCGGCAGAGTATATTCCACCTGAGGGCACAACAAACAGCGCCTCTATGGGAGTGAAATGATATCTGTGCGATCAGATGCATCATAATATGGCTGAAGTCCATCATAATACTCACGTAATGATGAACTTATCGCGGGACGATAATGTGAGTGTTAATGGAAATAAAGATATTAGAGGTAAGATTATGACTCACAATGCCAATCGTTAAGCACATGTCTGACTCCATTGGAATGCCCTTTCATTTTCAATCGGAATGCGCAATCATTTCATTGTATTTTATTTAATTATTTTTTATACATTAATATTTATTTGCAATTTTATGCGTATTTAATTAATATTAATTATACTTTAGCCGATCAAATGCCGCATAAACATCGACCGCCGAACATCGATGTATGTATTGATGTTTATATAAACAAATTTGAGTCGAATAAAATGTCTGATTTCAGGTCTCAGACGCATCCCAAACGAGTGGCGGAGGGCCGAAGACACCACAAACCCCCGGTCCATCGTCGGGGAACGATAAGAAAAAGACGGATAAAGAAAGGAAAATCGGGCATAGACGTGTTGATGAAGAGGGTCAAGTGACGTATAAGAAGATACAAACATCACAACTGATGGGGTCGATTCAGTTGGGGATTGGACATTCGGTCGGGAGTTTAGCATCGAAACCCGAACGTGATTTGCTTATGAAGGATTTCATGGAATTAGAAACGGTTTCGTTCCAAAAAGAAGGTTCAAACACAACGCCGGCGCATCATTACAGTGACTTTAAGTTCAAAGTGTACGCACCGATCGCGTTCCGGTACTTTCGTGATTTGTTCGGCATTCAACCCGATGATTTCCTATTATCAGTGTGTAACGAACCGCTGCGAGAACTTTCAAATCCCGGAGCATCGGGGAGTGTCTTTTACCTCACCGCTGATGATAATTTTATAATTAAAACGGTTCAGCATAAAGAAGCGGAATTTTTACTCAAACTATTGCCGGGATATTACATGGTATGTTATGTGATGCATTTATGCAGCTTTACTTATAGAATGATTTGACTGTAATTATTGAACTTTACATTCTCTATTACATAATAGAGGATTTTGTTATGTTAGTATTGGGATTATAATGAAAATAATAGTGGTAATGTGAATGCCATTCGCGGGTGGAAACGTCAATCTATTAATAATGAACGTGTAATGTGTATAAATATTGTTATAATAGAGAATGGAGAAGAATATAAGAATGGGATTTAAAAAGTAGGAAAAGGATTATTTAACAGCCCCATTTATATATACATAATAATAAATATGCATTCATAATTTAACCATTTATAGATGTGTGTCAAATGCGTTATGAGATAAGATTGAGTCAATACCTGTGTTTAAGTGGAGTATTCTAATATTATACTTCTCTAATTGTTATAGAATCTTAATCAAAACCCACGTACTCTTTTACCAAAATTCTTTGGTCAGTACTGTTATATTTGCGGCGGAAAAAACGTGCGCATCATTGTAATGAACAATTTATTGCCGAGTGATATCAGAATGCATCAGAAGTATGACTTAAAAGGGTCGACATACAAAAGAAAGGCGAATAAATCAGAGAGGCGTAAGCAGCATCCCACTTACAAAGACTTAGACTTTATGGAACATCATCCCGACGGGATACTTCTCGAGTCAGAGTGCTTCAGTGCTCTCATTAAGACAATACAGCGGGACTGTAGGGTTTTGGAGAGCTTCAAGATTATGGACTACAGTTTGTTGGTCGGTGTACATAACTTAGATGAGTCCGCACTCGAGAAGCACGAGAGGATTAAGGTTCATATGGCTGCTGTCGCCGAAGCCGCTGCTGCCGAAGCACGTGCACGTGCTCTAAAGGATGGCACCGTCGATCCTAAAACTAATGATGTGTCGAAACTATCTGCGAGTGGAGTCAATTTAACACGAACAAAATCTATAACGAAACAGCGATTAGCGGCGTATTCCACTGCTATGGAGTCGATTCAGGCTGAGATTGAGCCTATTGATACTGAAGAAGATGTGCCGTAAGTTTCTATTTTATATTTAAATAATCCATATTATTATTATGGTAATTATTTAAGTATCGGTGGGATTCCGGCCCGAAACTCGAAAGGGGAACGCCTGCTCCTGTATGTGGGGATTATTGATATTTTACAGAGTTATCGATTTAAGAAAAAATTGGAACACACATGGAAATCGATGTTTTATGATGGGGTAAGTGATTAATTGCTATTTGAAACTATTGATGCCCTACGGATAAAATGAATATAATTATCTCAGGAAGTAATGCATTTTGCCATTTCTTTAACTTCTAATTTAGGATACAATATCTGTACATAAACCGGCATTTTATGCCCAAAGATTTCAAGATTTTATGGCCAAAACCGTGTTTAGGAAAATCCCTTCACGTGAGTGGCAATTTTTGTGTATTATTTTTAAAGATATATCTAAAAAATTAAGCGAATTATGCACTAATCTTTCTTATCAATGTCCTGTTACACATTTTCTGCTGTCCATTCTATGCCATGTGATTTTGACCCTTTACTGACCACACCACAGTGGACCTGCCTGAAATCAAAGGCCCTCATCGTAAATTCAGAACCCTGGTCTCTAGCTACATGGGTATGGGTATGACACTCTCTTCCATATATTCGTGTCGTATATACTGTTGCATGAGGCTTTAAATAATCCAAAAATCCTTTATTTTGTCATTATGTGTACGCTTTTTCTTATATTGTGTAATGTTTGCTTTATTTTTTGGCGAAATTATTTTTCATGTTAAAAATTATTTTTTTTTGGAATGCCAAAAGTATCGTTAGATTAATATTGTATAATCATGTATGTTATTAGATCATTCTGAAAGTTATCATGCGATTGATGATCATTTATAATGTTTATATTAAGCACAGCCTTTCAAAGGTCATCGCAAATTTAGTGCATAAAAAGTTTATATTACTTTTTAAAATGATGAAAATTTTGTTTGAGGAAAAATGTGCGAATTTAAGTGATTGTTTTATATACAAAAATCTAATAACATTTTTAATCACATAATTCTAAAATATCACATCCATTAAAAGCAGTCATAAAACATCACAATCCATTTATAATGTTTTTTCATATTTTTTCTAAAAGAATATTTTGTATTTATATATAAATATTTATTTAATATCTCTTTTGAATGCGTGTGAAATTGAAATTAATCTAAACGTATGTCATGAGTTTTTCAACTCAAATATATTTCTTCGTTTTTTGCACTCACATTATAAGGAAAATGTATTATTTAATCACATAATTTGAATTTGTGCATAGACATGCATCTTATATGAGCAGTATTAATGCGATTTATTAATAGAAAAATCAATAATGCACGTGTTCTCGACTTACAGAATGACTCTAACAGAATAACTCTAAAGTTTTGAATATATATTCGACATTTCACTAATCGATACGTTTATTTTAGCACTTAAACATTCACCATCAAAACGAAAGGCACAATTACCTCAATTGAGACAAAAGCTGTCCGCGACTAATGAAACCGATTCGCGGTTTCATGAAACAGATGCATATAAAGAACCTTTAGGTATGGCACCATACATTTATTGACATGATCCATAATTAATAAATGTTTTCTTTTTAATTAGGATTTCCTATTAACCCCCATCGTATCGTTAGTCCAAATATCCATTATGCCAAACAGTTCCGGGCAAATACAGAGCCCACTCCCAGCTTAAGGACGGTCGTTATTAAGCAAGCAGCGAGTAAACAATCGGTAGCAATTGCTGGTGATGTCGTAAGGTACGGAATGTGTGATAAATCTGTTGTACTAAAATACCCTTTTCATTTGGAAAGGCCTATTTTTGCCGAATCTCCGGTGAAAATGCATGCTAAATTCATCGACATATAATCTCAATTATATTTAATGTGTATTTATTGTATTTATTTTGTTTTACCAATCATTTTATTGATTATATAAATGCATTTTTATTATTTAATAATTGAATTTTAGTTTAGTTTTATTTAATAAATTTAAAATTTGTTGAAAATTTGTGTTTTTTGCACTTATCCAAAAGTCGGTGAATTTCTTATTGTTTCTGATGTCTTTGATATGCTATCATTAGCATGATAATTGTCAATTGAATTTCCACTTTAGCTTATCACAAATAGCGTTTCACAACGAATCTGAAGGTAGTGTTACGAGCAGTTCAAGTGCCACATCCTCTGGTCTCGGGTCGACTTTGCGTACAGTAACGTGGACACCGCCTCATAGTATCGGAACCTCAACTCCAACCCATACGGAGGGTACAGCCTCATTAACTGAGTCCAGCGAAAGTGGGGACATCGGTATAGTCAATTACTTAATTAGTAAATGCATTTATATTATTTTAATTTATTACACCATAGCATGTCCGACCACTCCTGTCTTTAGTGTGAAACATTCACGAAACAATTCTGATTGCGAAAGTGATGCAATATTTGACACTGAAATTGTAAGTATACTTTTATTATAACTTTTATGGGATCATTTCAATGGGCTTCAATGGGATAGAAATAGTAAATCGCTGATCCTAAGCTTTTGGGGCTTTGGGTTGTTTTGTCTCTTGTCTCACACCAATCATCTGTCATTTCAATTTGTCATATCAATTGGTGTATTTTGTGTGTCTTTTATTTGTATTGTCACGGATGAAGGAATTGATGCAATTAGACGCTGCAGTATCATACTCTTCTACATGTTATGTTTTATATTAGGTATAAACTACAATTAACTGCCGTTTTTTACTTGCGCTTCATGTTTGTTTATTTGTTATTCTTTCCTAATTCCTTCCTTTTATGAAACAGTCCAAAGCCCCAGCGACACACCCCCACGGGACCCATGGGATCCAATCTTTGACTCCCATCGCTGAAGACAGTCACGAACAACTCAATTCGTAAATTGTTACGATTGTACATAACTGTACATAACTGATTCATAACCATTACCATTAATACACGGATAATCTCAAAGTCGATCAAAGAATACGTTTTATTTTAATTGTATATGACAAGTGAATTATTATTATTACATTTTTATATTAGTATTTTATTATGGTTAAAGTATTATATAACGTTAACGATTCATTAATCACCTTTAGTTTAGAACGATGTATGTTTAACGTATAATTTTATACAAATCACCGATTGTGATAATTGTAACATATAATTGTAGCATTTACTGTGAATGCATTTCCAATGGCGGCCTCACTAATGATTACATTTATCAAATGCTTTTAATAGAACAGTTTTACAATTGATTATTTTACGGTACTTATAAATATATCACATGTATAATAAAAGTTAAAACTTTAGATAAATTTTAAATTTCGTTTTACATTCATTTATTTTGCACATTTAAATAGACTCACCTTTAAGAAGAAACGTTTATTTTTATTGTTTTTGGATTGTCACTGATATTCGAGTCTTCCGTTAGTGATGGAATTAAATACTCAAGAAATGTGAAATGACATGTGAAATATTAAATTAAACACATT
This sequence comes from Hypochthonius rufulus, assembly GCA_000988845.1. Classification (NCBI taxonomy): domain Eukaryota; kingdom Metazoa; phylum Arthropoda; class Arachnida; order Sarcoptiformes; family Hypochthoniidae; genus Hypochthonius; species Hypochthonius rufulus. The sequence continues at coordinate 38,600 of LBFL01016790.1, forward strand.
GAAACTCGAGGTTTGCAACTCTCAACTAATTAATGATCTCTCAATAATGTCAATAACAAAGTTATCATTATCAGTGTTATATGCTTAATGTGTTGTCAATTATTGTCATTGTTACTGTTAGAGTTGTGTTATGTTCGCAGTGTGATCAGTATCATCATAATCCCTAAGAAATCAATTCCTAAATCAAAATCATGACATGAATTATATAATACAATTACAATAATCGAAAATATACATACCGATTGTATTGAAGATGTTTATATATGTTTAGGTGTATATAATTATGTAATTTTATTGACATTTGCGTAATTACGCAATCATTTTAAAGAACGTACGTTTAAATTGAAACTAAAGGCACACGTAATTTGAATCATTGAGATGAACAGATTATAGTGAACGTTAAATAAACTAAATGTGATGATTAATAACTAATTTAGTCTTACGCCTAATTAATTGTAAAATTGAATTTAATGAAAAATAATTATATAATATAAATATATTATCGCACTAATTTTAGAAATTTTAAATTTAAATTAACTTACGTGTTAATGAAAGTAATCAATGAACTTTTAAGGTAATTAAAGTATCAAATATTTTAATTGTTAAATTGCGATTCTCTAATCTCAAATGTAAAATTTACAATTATGGAAATGTCTAAAATGGCAAAAGTTTTGCCTGAAAAAAGTGAATAAAGAGATTAATTTTAATGCAGCATATAATAAGTTTATTTGAAACAAATCCATCACATGATATATCACATAAATCTCTTTGAATAACCTTTAGAATTCGTTTACATTAAAATGCTGAACTCATGAGTATGAACATTTAAAGATCTTAAAGATCTTTACCAATTTTGTACTTGAATTTCATAAATGCATAAAACATTACACGACCTTTACTCGTCAATGTTGATGATAATGTAAAGCGTTGACCCTGATACTGTCTCTGAGGGCCTTTGCCAAAAGTTATTTGTGTCCTATGATCACATATTTTGGCGATCATTTTCACTACGATCATCATCGAGTATATTCCACCGCAGAACTCTTTGACCCTTATTTACGACTCACCGCATCGGATCAGTACGTATGTCACTTTAATTACGAATCAGTCGCACGTGTTTCCTCATTTCCCATATGACCATTAACGCTCGAATGAGCCAAATCAGTCTCACTTTTGGCATTTCATATACATTTACGATTCAATTGGAAAGGCCTTTAAAAGTTAGGATTAACCATAAACTCATGTGATAATGTTTTGAAATAATAATTTATTCATCCATAAGTTTCAAGATTAAGTCAAAAACATGTTTATCCCTTCAAAAGTACGGTGCTCTGACTCTGGATGATTAATAATTAATTATTATTATTATTATATCGTTATTAAATCAGAAAAATTAAATCATATGTAAATATGTAAATACATTATTCGTAATTACATTATATAAATTACTTAAACAATTATTTAGGTTTTTTCACAGACATTAAATCCATTCGCATCCACAAACTTTAGAATCATCACTCTAATGATTGAATTAATTTTTCACATGAAAAGTCAATTAAAAGCGATTTTAAATAAATTTATTTCATAATAATTCATAAAATGTGTTACACAAATTCTAAATAAAGTAACAAATAATTGATTGTGTAATGATGAGTGTCATAAACCGTTTATCGCTGTGAATCGACGATTGAGTAAAGCGATTTAATTCAGTGGTGGAATGACATTTTTGGTTCGTGATGCTCTTAAGTATTACTTT
>LBFL01016790.1:40411-54412 GCA_000988845.1 Hypochthonius rufulus
AAAAAATAATATTTTCATTGATATGCTTAATTAAAACGCTGCACGCATATAACACGTGCAGCTTGGAACGCACGTGCATGTGGGGTCGTCACTGTCTTCTTTGGCCTAATGTCAAAGCCCTTCACTTGATTTGCATGACAATTTCGTAATGCTTAAATATAAAGCATCACATGATAATAGGTAAACTCATGACGCACACTGATAGTGAGTGCAGTGTTAGTGCAGTGTGAGGGCACTGCATATATGTGTGAGTGTTGTGGGGATATGCGACACTCCAACACAGAAGTGCGATACATTCAGTCATAAGTCAGCTGTGTTCTGCTGTTATATGTGCGATTCAAGTTATACGTGACGAGTGTAGTCTCATTAAAGGTATGATTATATTAATTTAGTATTATTTAATTAATTTTAATGTAATATTTATATATATTTACATATCTGATAATAAAAGTAAAATAAATTTATAAGTGAAATACAATTTTAATTGTCGATAAACACATACCAATGGTGGTGCAATGCTCAGTCCGTCGCCATTTTAGTTATTGCCATTGAAATACACCATTGAAATACACCATTCGCTGATCCGTACTCACACATTGAGTCAGCACTTTAGAGTCTTTCTTTTCAGTGGTGTTTAATTATTGCACATTCAATGGTAAATATCCGTTTTCCTCAATGTTTAGTCATTATTATTCGTAGAATTTTAGTGAAATTCACATTTACGTAATTGATTTGTACGAATGCGACGCAATTACTGTGCGATTTGATTTAAATTGAGTGATCCCATTAATGATTGAATTGAAAAATGTCAATTGACCCGTGTCATGTAATGTAAAGTCACACCCTTAATATGTGAGTGTTTAACGTAATTTACTAATTTATATGCGTATATTCATATGTAAATACGTATATGTAAAGACACATATAATTGTATTTAATTTACTTAAATTGATTTTCGCTAAAAATTCATATTTTTGTATTTGTATTACGGTCATTCATTCGTTCGTCACCATTATAATTGCGATGTTTGTCTTAATGCATGTGTTGCGTCAGCGATACTTTAGATTAATGCACTTCCCTTAGAATATTGTCGAAAATTGCCGCTGTTTTAAGACAAATATACTATTTGATTCACAAATCCATATGTTAATACGAAAATATGTTAATACAAAAAACCCTTTAATGATCCCCATAACCATACGCACCTTTTCCTTTGATTAACCACTAAATCGTCGTCTCTTATGATGGTGGTGATGAAACTGCTCATTCATTCATTGCCATAGCATAGGATCGGGTCTAATCCAAGGACTTTAATACCATTGCAATGCTAAACGTGAATATTATATTATATGTAATTATTATATTCCAATGGATATGTCAGTATTGTATTAAGTATCGTAATGTGTGCGGTCAATTGTTTCGGTGTCAATTAAATGTCTAAACTGTGTTATGACCGCAGTGGTCACTGATGCGTCACGCTTTTAATGATATATTAACCCTTAAATGTAATCACTTTCGTTGAACATGTGATACCATAGCCCATACGTAGCACATGATGAGGCATATTATGTAAGTGTTTCTATTGAAGATTTGGCTCAACGTACGTACAGAGTCATAACATTCTTATCATGAATATATTCCTTTTGTTCTCTCCCATTTTTGATATTAAATTTTATTATGCCATTCGCTTCCACTACTGTTGGACATTTACTACTGAATTATACTGAATAATTTTTACTTTCGTTGAAATGAAAAATTAGGTTAACACAAATTGGGTTAAAGTTCAGCCCGTAAATGTTACTGAACATATTTAATATTCAATAATAATAGCAATTTATTTGTTTTACACAAAAATCAGGAATTATCGGCCATAATAATAATAAATCATGACTCATGATGTTCATAGCAACACTCATGGCGATTTCGTGAGACACTGATGAGTCAGATGTGTCATTTGCCGCTGCCAAAGATATGCCAAAAGACATTATCATGTGACTGAATCATTTTAATGTTTTCTGATAAAAGTGTAAAATGAATATACAGAATGTGCTGATATTTGCCGAAAATATTTACTATTAAATGGTGTATGTTAAGGGGCGACTTTTGGCCCATTTACGTAATCATTTAGTATCACTTTAAACTTTTTTGTATGCATTAATTATACATCACACGATTTGACATACTCTGTCAGATGCAAATGCAAATGATGTACTTTCTGTGTGCGAATATTTAAGGGACTTAATAATTATCACGAAATTGGGACTCATTTTGCATCGTAAATTTACTCCTTTAGATTAATATTATCATTTTACAAATTAACGAATTAATTTCTATTGTGTTATGGTTAATTATGGTTTCTTTCCTTAGAGAATAAACCGATCCGAAAGAGGGTTCGAGTGGTAAATACAAATACTCGAGACTAATTGCGTTGAATTATCGTGAAATAAATTGGATTTAAAAATCAGCGTACACATATGGAGCGTGATACAAATCAGATGTCGCAAAGTGCGTCATTATGTCGTTCCGGTTGTGGATTTTACGGCAGTAGTGCCAGTGATGGACTCTGCTCCAAATGTTATAAGGACGTTATAAAGAAGAAACAATCAGCTCCGGCCCAATCACAGTCCGTTACATCCTCCACTGTCGGTCATTCGAATGGACGCAACAGTCCGATGGGCACTTCAATGGTGGAATCATCAACCACTTTACCACATCATACCGCATCCACAATTGATAATAGTCTAAACACCGCTTCTCCAACTGTTCCATCTGCGATAGTGACACCCGCTCATGAATGCACTGCAAAGACAGAGGTATGTAATTAATAGTATATGTATGTTTTCGATTAGATTTAAGACAACAATAGAATTATAGTGGCGAATGCCAACAATGGTCAACATTGGTTATTGCGTGTCGATTTGGGGGTTACCATTTTAAATAATTATACTGAAAACGTAATATACGTTTTGCCTCCCGATTGATCTTTTCACGTATCCTTTCGAATCGATAACCGAAAATCAGTGCGTTACGAGTATGAAAGGTTCAGATAAGCGTAAGAGACCAAATAATGGAACAGGAAATGGAAAGACACGTGCTGATAGCGGTACCAAAAAGACCAAAACTAAAAGAGCGAATGAAGTATATTGGATTATTACAGTTTAGCCGATACCCTTACTATTAGTGAATTGGACATTTTCTCATTCAATAATTATTGATAATTAAATTTGTTTTATTTGTCTTTAGAGTGCTGGAAATTTGGAAAATACTAATTTACAAACCATTGCCAATAGCAGAGCGTCGCCGCCTCTGACATTACAATCAAATGAAAGTCATCAGAATGATCCCCCAAAGACAACACAGAAAAAGAAGAAAACGAAATGCACAAAATGCAAGACAAATGTCGGGGTGATCGGTATGACTATTGTTGAAAGAGTATATTTTCAATGTACTAATGCATTGTTTCTCTGATTAGGGTTTCCGTGTCGTTGCGGTGGCATATTTTGCAGTGTTCATCGGTATGCAAATGAGCACAGTTGTACCTTCGACTATCGGGAACACGGTGCTGAAGAAATCCGCAAGAACAATCCGCAGGTGATCGGAGAGAAGATTCAGAAGATATGAGCGTTCTTTGCAATTAGAGTATAAATAATACCGGTTCTAGTTTATTATGATAGTAAATTTGATCATTATTGGGTATTTCATTAATCTGTTTAAATTGTCATTTTTGCAAAAATCATGTTCAAAAGTCAATCATCGAATTGATTTAATCATCTCATATTTTCATTAATTACGGTTACAAAAATTTGCCATTATTATTATCTTATAAATTGACGAAATATTCTTAATTCTTTTTGAATTCCTTTAATTATTATTAATCTCGGGTTTGATTTGGTTTATTATAGTAACCATTAGCACATACCATGATACTTTATTGATACATACAGATATTTCAGTATATTCAGATAATTAAATATTATATATAAATATGTAATGAATACGCTGTTTTATCTTCAGTTATCCTTCATTAATCTTTTTAAACTTTGTACCGGCATATTATTTAAATTGTAGAAAATACACGTGAAATGATAGTGATAATAATACACGAGTTAATCATACTGAATTTGACACTTCGATTATTAACACTATCATAGCATGAAAAAGATTGAGTCGTGTTACGGCTATATATTGATTGCCATAAAATGAATCGAGTTTAAAGTGAATCCGATTATTATAATTTCATTTGATGTTTTCAATTTAAACAAATGCTTCTAAATTAACAATGGAAGTGTCTTTAGCGCAACCATTTTAAGGCAATTTTTTTCATTAAAAGTCAATAATTCATAAATGTACAGCAAAAATAAATAAAATTGTTTTGATCAAATCATTACGATTGATTATCTCATATAATTTTGAACGTGTAAATAAAATTACAAATATAAACGTTTTTATTGTTTTTGCGCATATTTACAGGGAAGTGACTTATTTTTCGGTACGTTTAACATTGTTCTTTAAGTGTAATTAAAGTTAACAGTTATGTGAAACTGGACAATGGTAACGGTTAACTCAAAACACTTAAAAACAAGATTTGTATGAAATAAATTATGAAATATGTTAAAGAGATTAAAGCTTAGACAAGAGATAACCGCTCCTAAATATACCCGCAGAGGATTTAAACTCGAATATGGACAGAAATGATAAACATTACCCAAACTGAGTAATCAAATGATGTCACTGTCAATGAAAGACAAGAAATTGGTCAAAGCAAATACTGCAGAAATTAATTATAATTATAATTATGTAATGGATAATGTCATTGAGTTATGGAATTGTTAATTACTGTTTGTTTCAGTACGTTCGAACGTGCGATTAATGAATCGATAAGCCTAAACCTAATCTCTAATGGTATATATATGGTGATTACCTAATTTCTAAAACCAGTTCCTCATGAATCACGGATAACACTTAATGAGGAACGGGGGAACGGTTCCATTCCCTTTCGAGGGCTGTCTTCAGATCACACTGAGCATGTACCATTATCCTGTTCTTGTGTTACTGCAGTATACAATCGCAGTTCCAATAATGGCCTCAATCCTGTGACTATGATGTGCGTCTAATGCCAAAACCAATAGTGTCGTTCCTCTAAATTAACTGAATTTCCAATATTGAAAATTTGCAAAAAGCCCAATACCTGAACATATATGTCTATATATATATATGTATATACACAACGGGTGAGTAATTTAATTAATATTTCTATTTATTCGTGTAATGATTCCCTTCGATTGTATAACAAACCCAATGATTGACTTTTTAATTGATTTCTGTTAATGTATTGTATCACTTAACTGATAATTTTAATCATTATTATTCATAAATGCATTTATGTTGAAATGAGAGTCAAAGTTTCTTGCGCTTAAAACCGATTAAAAATTAATATGCGAACATATGCATTATGGTAAAAAATTTAAAGTTTAAATCACCATCGATTAATGATGTACTTTCAGATAAGAAATTACGTAAAAATGTTATACATTTTCTGAAGAAAAAATAATAATATAATAATTATAAATATTAATGATCTGATAAAATGTTTGGTAAAAACTCTTAACATATATAAATTGTTCGTTACTATTGATATATTGAATTAGTGAGACGTGACATGTTAATGCATGTCGAAGTGTATTAAATAATTAACATAACCTCTTCCTTTTGATGATTATTAGTGAATTCGAAGTCCCTTTTAAGAGAATTAAATGCACAGTGACAAATCGATTTTATACCCTCATTTTCCAATGAATGTCTTTCTCAAAATAATACATCACGAAAATGTGATCAGAGATTAAATACCACAATACAATAGAACACAATGATTAAGGCGCGTCATAGAGTCAGTTATATAAATGGTAATTTGCATATAATGATTGTGCTCTGCCATTTACTCTGTCATTTCTTCGCAATTTAATTCATCGTACACATTGTGCTTAAAGAGTGGTTTTTGCAAACCCTAAGATCTTTTGATGAAAAAGAGTCATTACATTATTGTAGCTTTATTTGGGACACGACATTTTCAAAGATCTTCGTCTTCATGATACTCCTCATCGCGGGTTTTCGGCCGCAATTACATGTTTGTTGCGTGTCGTGTTTATTTTTACCTTTTTTCGCTTCACCATCAGATGATTATAAATATTCCGATAAAAGTGTACTCATTTCTCCCTTATATAACCTTTGCCATCGCTATTGTGTGTTAAGAAATGTATATCTACAAGTTTTGTGTCTTTTTTTTCATTATTATTGTGTCATTATACCAAAGCACAGACAGTTCCGTGTGACGGCCCTATCCTTATCATCTCAGGTATTAGTAAGCGACGACCGCAAATCACTTTTAGGCAATTCTCATACAAAATAAATTCGAGTGATACTTTAATAGGATAGGTAATGTTAGAATCTTCTAAAGACACGTACCGATGTAATAATAAGCAAAGGAATTGTTGTTTTGCCACAAAATCACCTTCAATCATATTTCAATCCTCTTATGTATCGCGTGATTTCCACAATCGCAAGATTCTCATGGTTCTTTCCGTCCCCTGTTTTGTATGGAGACGATACGGTGATGCGACTTTAATGGGGATGGCAATTTATGTTGAATACTAACGAAAGAAGTCCTTCAGTATCAAATAAAAAATGATCATGATGATCATCCCATTGAAGGCCCTACAATCGCAATCATTTACCATTTTGTCAATGATGAGGCCACAATGAAACGTGTAGTCTTAGAGGACACCGATGAGCACATATGAACATATACATGCAGCGGTGCGCATTTTTCTTTCAGGAATTAGCATTTTTAAAGGAAATTTGTTAAGTTAAGTGTAGGAATTTTAGTTATGCATTAATGCATTTTACTTCAGGAAGAAAAGTGTTATGAAACAAATGAGCATTTGTAATGTTTGCAGTTTATTTTACAATACACTTAACCCAATGCTTTATTTATCGCTTTCGGCAAATTTATTGATTACACAATTTGGGTATTTCAATGGAATCACATTATTCTACTTTTGCTCTCCCGTTTTTCATTGATTTTCTTGATTTTAATCTCCCGAAATACAAAATAAAAATCCATACCTTAACTTACATTTCTATACATTTATGTTTTATGCATTAAAAATTATAAAATACGCTATCGTTATATATTATATTACATTATATTATATTATATATTATATTATATTAATATACTTCTGCTGTCAGCACTTTTTTGTTTTACGACGGCATATGATTGTTCTTTTCTTTCCTTTACCATTGGTGTTCAGCGAATAATTCCGACAAAAAATAGTTAAATTACATATAAATTACATATATAAATTGCATATAAATTGATATCTCCTAATTCAATACTAACGGCTAATCTAAGAATAGCAAATAATGTCAGAGACATATTTATTATTATTATTATTATTATGTTTTAGTGGATTCGATGGTGCGTGTCTTATGTTTGACTGTACTTTATATATAATTCACAATTTTTTCCTCAATCATTTTCAAAACATTAATTTTATTTTAAATGTGAAATGACTGCACTCGAATGCTGTTATTGCGATACGATAATAATATTATTATAGTGAAATTTATATTTTTCCTTTCAAATCCACATGATTGTTAACAGCATTAAACCCGTACTCATATTTTTTACGGGTTTTACAATTGGAATTTCCATTTTTAGTGTATTTTAATAACATCATTGACGATGATGTACAATCGGAGTCACAAAAAGAGGTACACTGCCCCAGTGATGCCTCTATGATGCCCCTATGATGCCTCTATGATGCTACTGCTGATGCTGACGACTTTCGTGGGAAAATCGTGAGATGAGTTTCACCTTAACGATGACCCTTCTATTCATCTCATGCGACTGACCACTGTGTTTTGTAGACATTTAAAAGGTTTTCAGTTCTTTTCTCCGATTCTCCCTCTATTTGCACGTTAAAGTTCTCGATCCCCTCCCTTAACTCTGCTTTATGTTTGCGATAATCCTCTGCTGATGTATGTAAAGAATTCCTTTGAATTACATTATAAAATTGTCGTGTCACTTTTTGAGCACCCTTTACAATGGTGTTCAAAAGTAGTAGAATGGTGTATCCTAAGACATCTCAAAGTAGTAGAATAGTGTATCTTAAGACATTTTCATGTATGGCATTTGGGATTGGGGAATGTGGATTCAGTAGTGCCACAATAAAGCAATTTTTGACCGCTCCGCTCTGTCCAAAAGAGTACCTTTATACTCAATAGAGCTTTTCGTTGGCATTTCTCCGCTTCAATGAACTTTAATGCATCATTTCGCTCTGCTTTTGCCATTTATTATATTGTGTCTTTCATTGAGTTAAATAAAACTGCACATATCTGCGTTCTTTTGGTAAAGTACAGATAAGAAACATTTAAGTTAGACATTTATAAATAGTAAACCCGCATTTCTAGATATAAAATGCTCCAAATTAGGTTTTACCGGTCCAAATATCAACACCTTTGCAGGTACTGAACCACATACAGGTGATTAAGAGTTTTACTATTTAATTTACTCCATTATTAATTGTATAAATCAATGAGTTTGGAAATTGTCAGTATTATAATTAACTAATTTAGTTGATTATGCATTGAGGTTCTGCACGGCAATTCCCTACCCATGGACCATAGTGTCAGTTTTTTCCTGACCCATTAAAGAGCGCAACTTTTTGAGTGCGCAGCATTAGGTCATGTCTTACACAAAACCTGCAAATGTTGCATCGTCTCACAATGTAATGAGATCCTGTTTTTGATGTTTTAGATGGTAACTCATGTTGTTGTTGTTCGGCACAATAGGATAGGCTTTGATAGGTTAGGAAGTCATTGCCGGCTATGCTCGTATTGGGATTATACCAAAAACTCCGTAAAATTAATAATCTCATACTCAACACGAAAGTTTATCTCATAATACAGGCATATCATATCAGTTTATATTTGGGTCAATTTATTTTCCTGTGTGTGTATGTGAACTTAAGGGTCAATAGAATATTCGGCGAATCATTTATAAAACCAAATGATCACTCCGAAGATATTTCATAATTCATAGTGATCACTATGATCGTTTTCACATGCACTAACGCTTCTTTTATCCCTATTCCATTAGGACCTGTTTAATAAACGCGTATAAAAAATGAGGGATGTCATCGTATGAAATTACCTGAACAGTAATTTGGTTGAGACTGAACGTTAATGATGGATTCGCGACTGTTTCTCAACACGAGCAGTTCAACAATACCATTGTGCGGCAATAATTTGGCCAATTCCAATGCACACCCAACAAATCAGTGCTCATTACGCAATCAAAACGGTGGGTAATTTCCCAGTCAACTGTTGTTAGTCTAATGATGATCAACGCCCATATTCTATTCCCCCATAAAGTCAAGTTCCAGAAGACAATCAATTTCCTACGGTTAAATATTTATAAAGCAAATAGAGCAGTGCAAAGCACCGACTATCATTGCAATATTTGGGGAATATGATTATTAATGACTTCAGCTTTAATCTAACGCAATGATCTGCAAAAGAATGTGTTTTATGATACTTTTGTGATTTTACTTTTCTTGGGAATTGGAATTTTAAATGTGTACCCATATATATGCAATTTATATAATGTTTTCTCCGTAAATAGCATAGCGTATTATACATATATATATATATATATACTCAACAACATTATGTCTGAAAATTACAATGATTATTACCGGATCATTTGAGTACATTAAAACATACTTCGAGCGTCAAAAGAGTATCGTTAATAGAGCCAAACATTATTTATGATAATATTTTTTTTGTTAATAGAATTATCATTATCATAACCATTAACTACAGATGTTTGGAGATCCTATTCCATTGAAATAGTAATTTATTTCTTTATATTGCGATATGACAGGTCCAGTGAATAGCGGTCGGATGCGTGATCGAAACGACATGAGAAATGAGACATCATTGGGGCATTCATTACTACGGAAATATGTATTATTATGCCTGATATGTGGTGGTGTATCGCTTTTAGTCGGTTCCCTTTATATTGTTATATTCTTTTTATTGCGTTCTTATACTACATCATTACAATATTTCGAAACTATTCCGACGTACGTACCCGCATTAGTGGTGAGTATTAACCTATTCTTAAGATGCGTTTCCCTTTCACAACGGAATTCCATTTACATTCATACGTTTATGTGTTTGTAGCTTATCATAAATGGGTTAATAGTGATGTGTTTCGCGCGACGGAAAAGCAGATATGCATATTTGGTAATTATCATTAATATTACAAACATAATAAATAACACCAGAAATTTCCGTTCCCATTCATTGTTCACTTCTTTATTATCATTCAATAGATTAAATTCGCCGGTATTTGCTCCATGATATGCGCAATTCTTTGTGTTGTGATCACAGTTACCACAACAGTGATACATATGAATCGCCTTCAGACACTACAGGAATGTGCATATACCCCAAAATCAAAGACCTGCACGTGTATATCATCACCCAATTCGGGAAGTGATTCAAATTTTCAATCACCGGAAAATAATGGTAATAATTTATGAATAATTCATGTAATTATCGTGAGCTTAGTCCGTATCAATTCTATTGTCTCTTCCATAGGATCGCATCATTTGACGTTTCATAACACCCCTAATTGTGAAGTCATTCATGTAAATCTATACGCGTGTCTTCGGGCATTGTTCGGTCTCTCTGTGTTTGGCATTCTCATATGTATATTCTGTTCCATGTTAGTATATCAATTGTTAGGTCATGAGAAGAAAAAGTTGTATATGGAACAATTGGAGATAAGAAGACGATTCCAGCACCACAATCGTCGTCTGCAGCCGCATCTCCCGCCGCCACCACTTGCACCTCATTTCCATTCGCATATATCAAGAAATCCCCAAATCTGCAATTGCGTCGATGATAACCTTTACCCCACGGGATGGCCGATGCCACCGCCGCCACCACCGTGGGACGTTCTTGATTATCGTTCATATTACCGTAGCTTTGAGGACGATTCACCTCAAAATGTTGGAGCGTCACAGTCAAATCGTGCTCATTCATGGGCCAATTGGATCAATTGGCCGTGGAACAACAATAATAATAATAATTCAAATTATGGTACTTTAAATAGTAATGGTAACATTAACAGGAATGATGGCATTTTGACACGACTCTTCAGAAGAAACAGGAACAGTACTGATGAATCTCACAGAGCAAATAATAATTCACTACAATGGAGACCATTAAACGGGCCCATTATTTTACCGCCGCACGTATTTATTCCACGATTGGGATCCGGAGGTTTATCGACTCTCCCAATAAACTTTTCACGATTTAGAAATGCAAATCCTTATAATATCAGAGGACGGACATTATCGTCAATGAACACTGCAAATCGAAGAACGCGTTCAAATGATGGCATTTTTCACCATTTACATTTATCGCCTCATTCAGGATATACGACCTCAGCTCTTCCTCCACCATCTGTGTTCGCTCTTTGGGGACCGCCGCCACCATATACATGTTCGCAGCCTCCATCATTAGATAGACTCAATGTTATTTGTAATAATCACGATCGTCGATCGAATGGACGGAGAAGAGAGTCAAATACTCGTACGGGAGATACAAATCCTCCCTCCAAATTGAGCACTCCGCTTTCAGAGAGACATCATCAAAGATTTATCAATTCTTCTGATGGCATTACACTTACTATTGGGAGTGATAGAAATACAATTGTTCCACGAAAAAGTTCGTGTACTGTTGAAATTCATGTTCCATATGACGATGATCATTATAATCATTATAATCCAAATGAACCAAATGATGATATTCACGGAAATATACTAAAAAATGGTCATTCCTTTAATACATTGCCTCATGTTAAGCGAAATGATCAATTGCATCAGTTTAATCCATTTAAATCATTATCCAATATTCCTATGAACTTTCCAAACAGAGTCAAATGTGACATCAGCGCTTTCCCCTCTCACATTGATGCACAACCAACTATTATAAGCACAGAATATCCTAAATTCACAACAATACAAAACGTTTATCCCTCAAATGTTCCATTCTCAAATGCAAAAGTATATATCGCATCACCCGTAACAACGCAATCGATTTCAATTACGGAATCAGAAGAATTTTGTTCATCTCAAAATGCAAATACATCATCACCGACCGAAAGTTTCCCGATCGATCCTCCGACTGATTATAAATCAACATTAATCATTGCAACAAATACCCAATCGAGTCCAATAACTGATAAAATCCTATGTAATGGTAATGAAAACAATGTGATTGATGATGATTTAGGACAATCGAAGATCAATTATGCACAATCAATGCCAAACTTGAGTTGTGTCATTCCGGCATCGGCATCGAACACTCCATCCCATTCCAACCCACAATTCTGGGACATCCATCGGATCCCCTCGAGTGGTAACACTTCGACATCTCAAGATTATGCCGATTTTGAGTTTGAATTGGATGAGGTGCCACTGAAGTTTGTCAATGACTTATCGCAGGACATTACTGATGAATCTCCTTCGAAATCACTCAGTTTAAAGAAAATAAATGATTCATCTTCAGATATGAATTCATCGACACCCGAATTTCTTCAGCCCCCGACACCATTCAACACTAATCATGACATATTAGAGAGTGAAAATTCTACAACAATATCATCCCCGAGCGAACAAAAACCTGACAATATTATTATTACGATTAAAAGTATTCAGGTTTAGACTGAAAACATTTTGGGACCATAAAATTCTGAATTTACAAAATTCAACATTTATTATAAAAGTTATTCTAAATGATGGTCTCATTGATATATCCGGTGCTTCAATGATTTAGTTATTAGGATATTATTAGGATAAATTAACGTACTGTCTATGGACATCGGTAATGTCTAATGTAAAAATAATGATATATATTACTTGAGGTATTATCGCAGTATTATCAGCCAAATCAAGTTTATTAATACTTTTTACTCAATTTGAAAATCTTAAGAAAAATTTTAAGAAAAATCTTAAGACAAATCTTAAGACATTTGCGTTTACATTGAAATATATTGTGCTGCACTATTAATTACTATTTGCAGTTACGGCTCCACTTTTAGCTCAATTTAAGGTAAATATAAAAGCGATTCGTGAGAGATTTACAATTAAAATTTTGAAATTGTAATTAATTTAATGGTTGAGAGAAATAACGGTGCTATAACCACATGTGATTGGATAATTACTTTAATAACTAAATCATTGTTCATCATTATATAAATTTTCATTGTCTTACTCCTGCCAATTTTTATTTTAGTCAAATTAATGGGTGATTCGTTACCCTATTTTTAAAATTATGTAATTTACATTATGTAAATATATATATAAATATATACGAATTTATCTTTATGATGTGTGTACAAAAAATATACTTTAAAATCTCATTAAAATTTCAATTTAAAAATAACAAATGTTATGCTTTAAAATCTTCAATAAGAGTCATCACCATGTATGTCTTCATCAATCGTTTCATTGAGTCATTTGAATTTAACGTCAAATGATTTGACAGTTATTATCACGATTTAAATCTTTAAATTAAATTTTAATTAAATTTTAATTAAATTTTAATTTAATATAATTATAAAATCATATCTCCCGATTTCTGTTCTGTCAGTTATGAATTACTAATTTTTTTTAACGGAATTTCATTATTTCAGTACACGGACATATGTATACAAAACTTCAATTGGAAAATTGTTCATTTAAATTATTATTTTACCGAAATATTCGGATATAATTTAATGTTAATTGAAATATGTATACAGTTGAACCTCTCAAATCTCTTGAATCAACGACATAATATATCGATTTATGCATACCGATGTTATCTTTAATTGTTTTTACTGAATCATTTCTCAAATGCATTTATATTTACTATAATTAAATT
>LBFL01016793.1:10949-31024 GCA_000988845.1 Hypochthonius rufulus
CCGACCGCATCCACGACGGGTATTTTCAAAGGGTCGGGCGGTTCGGCCTGAAACAGGAACATGTGTCTGCCCTCCGGGACCGGTCCTACAAACACCGTGTCCAGCACCTGATCATACTCTTCACTTTCGGCAGACCCCACATAAATGATTTTCCATTCCAAATCATCTTTAAGGTCTTCAATACACTCAAAGGTTATCTCAAACTGAAAGGGGTTAAAGAATGGCGAAGGATTATCTGAAATTACAATTTTCCCGGTAATTTATTTATAACTTTTCAATTATTACCAATGCTAACATACCTAAGACCACAATATTCACGATATGAGCCTAAAGAATGAATGAAAAATTTTATTAATAAAAATTTAGTCATTAAAATGATAACGATTAATGTAATTGTAATGTAATTGTTATGGGAAAACGTAAATTATTTTTAATATTCGATAAATGATTGAATAAAATGGTATTATTTATTGTTATATATATTAATATATGTGTTAAACTACTAATGGTGACATAATGATAATTGAATTGAATTAAATAAATAAATAAATATAAAAATAAACATAATGTTGCCACTCACTTTCGACATTACTGTACGATATGTTTTGCCGCGACAATTAATTTTTGGCACAATACAATGTTATGCAAAAACTACATGTGTATGCATCAAATTTATTCTTAACAAATGATGGCGCTTCAATAGCCTAAAGTTATAAAACTTTTCTATTTTTTATGTATAAAACTTTATTCTTTATTCCGGCGTAAGTTTTTATGTTTAATAATTTATTAATTTGAAATTTATCATTTAATTCCTTATGAATTACATATTAATTTATTTAAATTTTGACACCGTTCGATTCGATTGAATATCCGGAACCACTTCATGATCTGCAAATATTATGACGAATATAAAAGTTATCGATTGAAATTAGAGAACACAAACATTAGAAATATTGAAGTTGAACTTCGGTCTCTATACAAAAGAAGAGGACATATAATGAACCTCCGTTCATGAACCTCCGTTCATTATATGTACTCTTATATTTTGAACCCCTAATAATTAGGGGTTCAAAATGAATAGATTCGGCACAATTTTATACCATAACATTCTTTGATTCTTATTCTATTGGTTTTGCAAATAAAATAAAAAATTAATCGTATGCTATACAATGGTCACGCAACGACATCGGTCATTGAGTATTCATGTGTAATAATCAATAGGGTCAATTGTCAGTCACATTTCACTTTATTAAATTTGCCAATACTTACATAATAATAGTAATAATAATAATAATCAAAATGAGCTTTTACAATCACGTACAATACAATAGGCACATATAAAGATAGTTTCACTCCACGGTATTTACATTGATAATGATAATATGTGACTCCATTATGTGTATTTAATTATTATAAATGTTTATTAAAAATGCAAAACCTTAAATCAGCACAGAAAAGTAATTTCGTGAATAAATAATGATAAATGCATTTAAGCAAAACATTGTATGTGATAATTGTATGCGATAATTGTATGTGATTTTTGATGTCACAATTTGATTAGAAACGGCAGTGATGTTTGTGTTTGTATCTCGACTGTCAAATTAGTAATTAAACTGCCTCATGATATGTTTGTCAGTGATTAACATTTTAAAAGTTCAATTTAAATAGAAATTACCATATCAATTATGTCATTTCCTAACCAAAAGCTAATAATTTATTTGTGGTCGAATTTGTGCGGAATTCTCATGTATCAACTCGTATCAAATCAATCATAAGTTAAGAAAAAATAATTTATGATAATAAATTTTAAAGGAAAATTCCTAAAAAATTTTTCACGTATCACTATATCTATAAATTCCGCCCGAATTTACAATTTAGTCACGAATTATCGTTTCTTTGATTAATGATACGACAGAATATAAATTGAAGTGACAATAATCATGAAACCATAAGTAATTAGCATTATGACGGTTCGTGTCACTGATAATAAAAACAATTTATATTATCGCTAATAATTTGCTTCACTCGAAAAATCAAAAGACTAGAAACAAACATCATATAAATTTATATTAAAATTAGTGTAAACATTTATCGAAAAACTTTTAAATACGAATCGAATTTATTTTTTAAATTTGTTTATTTCACCATCACTCGCATCGCTATCGGTGACACTGTTAATCCCGCTGCTCGTTGGAGGGTCTAATCCCGAAGTAACAGTTAATTGCACATTACGATTCAAACTCATGGCGGGATAAAAGACGCCTTTGAGATCAGTGAATGCAATAGGGCCCTGAGGTTCATCATTGACGAAAAAGCTCATTTCGTGTGTTTCTAAATTAAGTAAAACACCAATAACTGTTCCCATCTCAATGCCACCGTCAGTTCGATTATTATGCTGATCCGAATGCAAAAACCATGACCTTTTATTATCAATATACATGCTCCATCCGCACTCATCTTTCCCTGGAAATATGATTAGAAATGAGTCATAAAAATATCTGATAATACTTTAAATCACTTATACCGAGCATTTTGTCTTTCGATGCTTCGCAAAGAGCGACTCCAAATGCAACATCAGCGTTATTGTGATATTTGTCAATATTAATCTCCCAGTAATGAATGCCTCTCGAAAATCCGATATTTCCGAAAACGACTCTATGTTCATAACTATCGCATGTGACCGTTTGGTTCTCATTGGAGAATATAATATCCGAATGGCACGTGAGAGGGTCCATCGAAAACCATGCGACTGTTAATCATTTACAATTTAAATCAATTATCTCATTTACGTTAACTCAAAAAACTCACCGTCAGCAGTTTGCAGGGAAATTATATCACTATACTGTCCTTCGCCCGTACTATTATATGCCTTCACGCGTATGCGATATATGCTATTAAAGTGGAGACCGTCGACAGTGCAAATGGTTTCTTTACCACAGTACACTTCCTGAAGAGAAATTAAAAAGAAGAGAATTCAGTTTGTGTTAAATTCAGCGTGTGATGGCGAATTATTAAATATATTGCATCAGGTGATGGTGATTAATGATGATGATTCTCAACGAGAGGGAGAGGATGTGAGGGGTATGGATGCATCATCACACTCGGAAAGGAGAGAATCCCTCTTTCAGCATCCCGCTTCGTATGACTCATGCGTTTCCAGTAAATAATAATGCTATTACTAATATCAATGCTAATATTATTGTAACCGAAGGTGGAAGATTGTGAAGACTGCGATGGCATATGTGAAGATGGATTGAACTGTATTATGATTTCGCACACATTGTGATAAAATGGATTTTTTCTGATTCTATTGGTTTCTTTGAGATTATATTTTCAAATGTAAATTTTGATTTAAATTAAAACTAAACTTTTTATGATCCCAATACATGTACCATTATAAGATGAACTTTATTCGCGTGACAAAACAGAACAAATGGAATATTAAATGAGAGATTTTTGCACATTATTGTATCTCTTTAGACAAAAGAATTTGAGAGTTCTGTATTTTGAAATTGTAAGTGAACCGAAGAGTAATAAAAGAAAATAGTCGATTATCATTTGAATATCATACACAAAATGGGAATTTATTTTAATGAAAATATTAAATGGAAAAATGAGATTAAATAGAAAATATTGTGAATAACACAATTCTCTCCTCTCTTTGGATGATAATCATTGTAATAACCAATCATGCAAATTCTCTGTTATGAAAATAAATAGGGTAACTGCGAGAGCGTGGAATGGGATCGTGATGCGGAGGAAAGTGACTCGTCCCATGGGAATATAATCGAATAAATTATCTTTCAGACACAGTCTTGAATTGCGCGTCATCCAAAGTTTCATGAACGGCGCCATACATTCAAATAGATGTGTTACGCTAAGTTTTTCAATTCGAGTCAATTATCTTTGTCGTGAATCACTAATATATTTGAAATTATTCTAATAAAAGCACAGACTGAACGAAATTCAGTTATGGTGTTAGTTGTATCATGATGAGTCAGGATATATATCAAGTTGAGTGTGAAGTGCAAAAAGAATGAGTGTTCATGATAAACAATTTAGAACATATAGAATATTAGACACACAATACTATGGTGCATCACATTGGGTTGACTCATAACAGAATTAGAGTACGATTGAATGAATGCGTCACTGACAGGAGAGGAACATATTGAAGTACATGCATAATATCGGTACTGATGCTTTTCACCGGAATCTTTCCCCGGATTTCGGTGTACACTGATCTGATTCCTCTATATTCTTCCATCAGTAAGAGCAATGACTGAGTGACATCTTTGAGCCCCATGGGATAAGGCATATGCGGTATCTCAAAGAAACCAATTTTTTGTTTTTTCTTTCACATATGTAATGGCAAAAGAGGAATTTAAAATAAATCGAACGAAACGAGTGAGTGAAAAGCATGGGATATCTAAATAAAGTGAAAGATATATAAAGTAATATATTTATATACTCACTCTGAAGTTTCCACCGTTTCCATCATCTAATTCCAAAATAAATCCTTCGGCAAAACTCGAGGGATGCGACTGCCATGCTATTGTTATACTATTGTTCTCTGTAATACATTCCTCTGGTATTAGAAACGGCTGTACCGGTGCTGTAAAGATCGTCATTCATTATAATGGAGCAGAAACGAAATTTAATTCTCAATATGATAATAAATAATAAATATCGTTTAGTATAACGGTACTAAATATTGTTCAGTATAACGGTACTAAATATAAATTGCATATCATTTTTAACTTATTTTGGTGCGAAGAAGTGAAGTGTCATTACAGGGTCATTACTAATGGTTGATATACTCAATACTTGAGCCTCTCGATCTTTTAGCGCTTCTCATGACTCTCAAAGTTCATTACATTGAGCAACATGAGAACCCGAATCACGTACTAAATCTTAAAGGATGAGTTTTCGCGATCCGAAAGGAAAACGAAAACGGATTATGACAAATGTTAGGAATGAACGCTCTGTGTATAAACATGGTTTGGGCATTCAATCCCTATAAATGTGATAATAACAAAGACATCAGTAGAAAGGAAATAATCCTAATCTAAAACTTAAAACCCTACATCAACATTAGAGAATATTAATATGGGGTAATGTTTTATAAGTAACTCAAAGACAAATAATAGAGAAATTTCATTGATTCTCTAATACAAAAGCTGTCATAATATGAGATATTTGATGAAAGTAAATATATAAGTATATAAAAGTAACTGAAATTGAAAATCAATTTAATAGACATGTCCTTTCATCGGAAGTCTTTATTAGTGCCAAATCAATGGACACTTTGTTTTTGCTCAATTTATGAGGGTTAATCATTGACATAGGGATTGTTGAAAAAACTTTTGTTGGTTCAACAATGTTGTATGAACAAATATAGCATACAGACTATTGTTGGGATTATATTGTATAACGTTCGTAAATATTTAAGTTGGACAATTTGCAGTGCACTTACGTTTCATTTGTGCGAATGTCAATTGTTCGATGACGTGCAAAACTGATTGTGAGTCCAGTGTGAGATCAAATTCGGGCGAAATCCATGGGGCAGTGCTCATATCCTTGTGCCATGTCATTTCAACATTTAATACCCTATTGATGAGAGCAGAGCCAACCTAAAGGACCATCGATCAATCAGAATTGTCATTAAAGTTCTATTGTTACCGATAATCAATCTCTAACCTGAAGATAGGCTGTAGGATCAGTCTCTTTAAGAGCCTCGATGCAGAACTGTATGAGTCCAGTTGTATTTTGGAGTCTTCCAGTGTAAGCCGATACCTGATCTCTTAACACCCTTAACTTATATTCTTTTTCCTTTCGGGCATATGCAAGTAATTGTTGTTTTCGTGTTTGAATCGCCTGCAATAGTATTTCACATTGTGATGAGATTTCCGCTTCGAATGATGTACCATTCTCCTATTCAATAACAAGAAAATGTATTCAACAAATATACATTTATAAACAATGGTAGAGCAGTATCGACTGTGGTAGTACGGTACTGACAGTGGTAGTGCGGTACTGACAGTGGTAGCGCTGTACTGACAATGGGAGGACGGTACTGACATTACTTCGACAATAATGATATATATTGATTTAAATTAATGATTCTGTTATACAAATTTTTCTATTAGAAAATGGTATATAATAAAATTTGATACATGTGAAGTCAATTTATTCTCTCCTCTCTATTCTCATCGTCACGGTATGCCGATCATAAATGTCTTTAGTTGAATCAAAGAGACTGAAATATCCCTATTCCTGGAAATGGTTAACAGAAGTATATTTCCTGAGAGAGATGCTGTAAATGGTGTATATATATATATAGGAATTGGGGGAGAAACATATAAAAGAGAGCGATTATTGTGTGTGCCTTTACATTCGGTAAAAGTGTCTCACAATGATTCTTATCTCAATGAGGATTGAGATGATCTCTCATGCAATAAACACAAATGTGAGAGGATCACAACACTCGTTGGGAATACACTTTTCTTCTCTCGTCGTGCATGAGTGGGGTATGATCAAATGCACATCATGGCAGTAAAGATAAAAGTAAAAGAGAAATGATCACTGAAATTACTTTGATTTATATTTGTGGCACCTTTAGATTCATTATTATCATTTATATGATAGCATTATCTTAGAAAAGCTTTTGTTACCACGCAATGCACTATCTTTTTCCATAGTTATTATTGCTGAGAATATAAAGAAATTAAGAAAATATCGCACAGATTCGGTCATCAGGAAAATTGTCTGACAAAACAAAACTAAAATAACTTAAACATTACAGAGTAACGAATTAGGAAAAAGCTAATTTCTGATGGCATTACTTACATTAACTTTTTCTGAAAGTGCCTTTAGTCTTTGGATAAATTCGGTTGCGCTTTTGGCTTTTTCCGAAAGCGACTGAAGGTTCTGGGAAAGTTCCGTCTGAAATAATAAGATAATTATTTTGTATTAATCTTTACGTATTGCATTAAATTAAATACTATTATAATTTATTCTAATGTAATCATGTATCACAGCAAAGAACATACATGTGAAATGCTAATACAGTATACGGTGACTTAATAAAAATGCATTTTCCATTACTTTATAATGGAAAAGGAATTTACTTCGACACAGATATATGACCCTTTTTCTTATATATTCATCTACTGAATCGATTTAATCGAATTTATGATGAATTATATACTATTATATACTGTTATATACTGTTATATACCATTATATTGCATTAATTAACATGAATTGCTACAGCGATGCGCTTATCGTAAATTATTGACCTCAGCTAAAGATTTAATACATTGAATTACATCAAAGGAATTGTTGATAATCATTGCGTGCTTTACCGTCATTCATTATAAAAAGCCATAAATCGAGAGACGCGTCAGTAGAGAAAAATGTCATAACAGGAAGCAATGTATGGTACTGCAACAATTCCTAACAATTCTTAACAATTTCCGTGCGGCACCATAAAAAACCCAACAAATGTTATTACATGCAATTTGATTTAACCACAAAAGTATACATTTCAATTTTTTATATAATAATTAAAGTGTAAATAATTTAAAGATTCGAATATTTAAGTCGATTAACCTATGAGAGGATAACTGAAGAAAAAGGAAAACATCAGTATCATTAGGGATACAACTGAAACATGAACATCTGGAAATGTGTTCCGAAATGCTCTTCAACTTAATTCAAAAGTTCATTCCCCATTTAATGTTATTTGTCACTGTTGTAGTATATAATGGAATGTTTCGGCATATATCATTATCAAGAAAAAGAATTTATGGTATAATTATACTATTATATGCTATTATGTGAAATAAAAGATTTCGCCAAAACATTAGATATTAAAATTTAAATTCAAAAGAAAGATAATTTTAATGCATCACTAAAATTGCCTGAAATTAATTAACACGGACTTAATTTATTTAAATCCATTTAAGCGCTAAATATTTCCCAAATTTTCCTATTCTTTTATGTCATTATTAATTGAGTCCATTACTGAATTACGCATCGAATAGTGACCAAAAGAGAAGAGAAGAGAAGCAAAAGGAGGAGTAAAGGGGATGTAAAATGAAGAGGAGAGCAGAGGCGAGACACAACGGCACCATTCACCATCAATTCTAGTATATTTGAGTCAATATCAGCCTGTTGTACGTATTACGGTATTACGCGTGGTATTACGGTACTATTGAAATTTTATATATTCCCCAATCTCATTCGAAGTTAGTACACTACAATTGAGCCACACAAGTGTATGCCTCTAATACTGTTACATAAAGTTTTCGTCCGATCAATAAAATCAGCACTCTTTTGAGTTAAGACACTCATTTGCGCTCTCAAACTATTAAAGTATAATCTCGAAAAGAATTAACTTAATAAAAATCCGTCAAAAGGAGAATTCCTTAATGATTAGAGTTCTTAACAATACTCATCACCTTAAGACGATTGTGCGAAGCTTTATACTTAAAGAACTGATGAATAATAATGATGGGAGATGCGTGCATATGGAAAATTACGGACTCAAAAGACGCAAATGCACCACAATTATTGCATTGCATTTATCGTCGAGTTTAATATAAATTTGTGTGAACGTAAAGTGAACGTACAACAACAATATGCAGTTACTTTTAGTATATAATAATGTTAATGTTGCTATGGAAGCACGTGAAAGAAAGCGTAAGGAAATGTTTATATAAACATAGTGTTTCTTTGCGATATTCACTCGATAAATGCACTTAATTTTCATTTAGAACATACACATGCAATATAATGTTAGTAATTTTTGAGCGTGAACATTATTTTAAAGTCGTTTACTATAATAATGGGAACGAACAATGAGAGGGGAGAGATAAAGAAGAATAAAGAAGAATAAAGAAAAGATAAGTACAGGAATAGCTGAAGAAATACTAAACTCAACGACAGTACAGATGTCTCAATAGTAATATATCACTGACTCTGGTTAAAAATGGTCTCTTAATGAATGACAAATGAGAGCGGTTTTTTCTATTCAAAATGTTTACGGATCTGTTTTTTGCTATTTTTATTAAATCATACCGAATGAAACATTTGAAACTGTTTCTCGCGTTTTCACATGATACATGTTACATGTATCGGCAATCTCTGGTTTATCTCAATCATCACATGTCCATCAAATGAGTAACACATCAGTAGTAATACATCATTTTGCCTACACTCAGAAGCAACCAACGAACAGATCAGGAAAAGCAAAACATGCAATTTACTATGAAAACACTAGAAGAGTAGCATTGGGTTGGGATGAGGAAGAATAACCCAGAGTTTATGCTGAGGATATTAGGATAAAAGTATCGGAAGGAAAAAGGACTTTTGTATGTTCGTGTCATATTAGCCGATAGCAAAACATGTAATTATATATTTATTAATCGTACTCCAAATGATACTTTAATGTTTTGCTCATCCAAATATATGAAACAAAAGTTAATTCTAAAAGTAAAAAAGTTAATTTACCTCTGATAATGTTAAGCATAAGTTATTAGCTCTATTAATGCTAAGTGCACGCGAGTGTCTGTATGGTTTAGATTAAATGAAAAATGATCGGAAATGATCCATTTTATGCTACCGTAAATGAGCAGAGGTCACATCCCATGTACGCTCGACACAACCCATAAGCAGCAATATCAGCGATTTACTATCATATTCAATAGAGCACATCGTATTGCAGTGCCACTCGAATCACTTGTTACCCGAAAGGGCTAACTTTATGTAATCATCTCACTCAATGTTCACCTTCTTTCATGTAAGATCCTAATGCCATCCTCAACTATTGACGCTTTTCGATCGAAACAATTTTCACTCTCTTTCTATACATTTGATCCCTACGAATTTCCCATTGATTTTGGCACTAATCGATCCCTATAATCAACGGACACACATATATTTGATGCGACTCGCATATTGCAGAATCGACATTTGAGATGATCATTCAGAGTTTTTCGGAACGGAAAATTATTGGATTTAAAAGAGAAATCGCATCGTATCATTTGCCATTATCAGATCCTTTATACTTTACGCTCATAAAAATAATGGAAATAAAATAATTTGGGGTAATAAAAGCAGATGATACTAAATTCATATCACTGATATGAGCCTCACTCATTGATTTATGTCACACATTTTTGCATAATTATGTAAGGGATAGGAATGCACAACTATCTAATGGAATACAATGGAATACAATGGAATAGGACTATAGAATATAGCATGTGATGGAATGCATCATTTTTTGCAACTAATGTTATAGAGAAAAATGCATTACGAACCCAAAAAAGCAATTAATATGGAATGCGAAGCAATGGGCTTATGGTGTTATTAGAGATAGCATTTTGGTTGCTATGAATACAATAGCATATCATAGCTCTTTAACTATAAACTATATTTACTCTCATCGTAATATCCCATTTTCCAAAGTGATACGGACAATGGAAATAATCTCTTCATAAGTTAAAGTGGTTCTGAGTCAATATGATTATTATGACACATTTTCTCTACGGTATTAACTATACACATACTACAAACATACACATCCCATACACATCCTATTGTAATAATACCAAGAAATAGACAGTCAAAAATAGCAACATACAGATGTGTCTGTTTAACGAAATACTGAATTAAGCGACTTAATGTGCTAATAACAATAACAATAAGAAATACCGTCCATGATTTATCATTTATATACGTCCAGTTATGGGCAGCATACTGTGAAACTCGTATACTGTGAAACCCGTATGTAGTTTTATTACCAATTATCATATATAATAAATGGAACCCGAAATAACAACAAATTTAGGTATGGTTATAATAAATTGCGTATTTAATAAGCACAGTGTGAGGTAAAAATAAAAAAATTATGACATGATTTGTCTGCTCTATTATTAAGTACAATTTAAAAAATTATGGTATACCTAAAAAGTTGATACCGTAGAAAATAGATACGTGAACTTAAAACCCATTTTAAATATTTAGGAAATTTAGGAAATTATTTTAAATTTCAACCCTTTTAACACATGATCGTCAGTAGCTGCACATAAACCACTCTAAATTAAATATTTTTTATAAGCAAATCTTTCGACCCGAATCATAAACATTTTTCATTTTAACCCCTCTAAAGTAAAAAATCTCTGTCTTAAATATAAGATTTCAATCACAGTATGTTTATGATAGATTAGTTTAAGTGTAGTAACATTTGTTAGTTATATTTTAAAGTATAAAATGTTAAAACTATTGTTTAGTTTCAATTTATAAGTAAATCATAAATGAGTCACATACCGTACTACAGTATAAAATAAAATAATTTCAGTGAAAATTGCCAAAATGGTTATTTAAACCATTTCTTCGCCTAAAGGCGACGTATATTCTTATATTTTATATTGACACAAGGTAAAATTTCATATATACCGACATTTCGGTGTATACGAGGTTGTACGGTAAGTATATAGATAGTTTTAGATTCGTGCTTTGCAATTAGCATAAAGAAATAATATTTTACAATAAAAACACGATGTTCAATTGAAAAAACAATTTTAATTAATGATTTTTAAATGCAAATATCACATGTGCTGCAATCAATGGGATGTTTATATTTGAGTTATCAGTAACTGTTATAAAACACCTGAAATTAAAAATACCCTTGAAAATAATCAAAAGTTTATAAGCTATTTATGGGCGAATTTTGATACCACAAGATGTTCAAAGGTATTATATTAAGTTACTTAAAACTCCAACTTTTTTAACATCTTATTAATGAATAGACGATAAAATAATGTCGAAATTTTGATTCGGATATGTTTTTTAAATAATACATAATATACAATAGTGTTCCGAAATGGAATGGAATCCGAAATTTGATAATTTTGGGGGTAAAATTGGGGGTAACATTGTAAGGAATGTCGATTGCACAATATAAATTGAGCAGAATTTATAAATATTCTCACATGTCTCATTACGATGTCATCCCCATTCTATATTACGTCAGTAAACGCATGAGTGAGGATCTAAAAATTTTTCAATAAAGTGGAATGGAATGGAATTTCCGTTGGAAAATTCCAGTGGAATGGAATGGAATTTCCATTGGAAAGTTCCAGTGAAATGGAATGGAATTTCCGTTGGAAAATTCCAGTGAAATGGAATGGAATCGAAAATTTGCTGACTTTCGGAACACTAATATACTACTATACTATACAACTGTTATGTGTTAATGATCAGTATATTTTTTTATAATTTTTTATATCCATAAGTTAAAAGTGCTATTATTACAGTTCCTAAAAATTCGTTTATTTTATAATTGTATCAGAAAATTGTTTAAAACCAATGCTAATATTATTAAATAAAAATATAATGAGATAAATATATTGAAAAATGGTTTCTTAATTAGGATCTAATGGATTCATTAACAAATAAACTCGATTAAAATTTTAAAAAACCAGACTTTGACAACGCCTATGCTTACGGCTGCCAATTTAGTGGTTCGGAAGTGATCGTTGATGGAAATGACTGTAGATTTTTCATACACCAACAAAATTTAATTCGTATATAAAATTAATTGAAAATAATGATTTGTGTCCACTGTGAAAATTTTAAGTGAGATTCTCATAAAAATTGTCACAGAATTTTACATTTCGCCATTTGTTTGATATCTCAAAAGGAAAAAAAAGCAAAAGAAATGTCTTTCATTTGAAGGTTTTGAAATGACTTTTGGCAATTTGATAATCAAAACTAAAAATTTTCGCGCATAACACTTTTAGAAGGATCATTTCACTGCCGAAGGGAATAATTTTAAAACATGAAATTCCTAAATACATATAAAGGAATTGTGAAAAATTTTGAATGCCTTAATATGTGCAATTTGATCAATTTTCGGGTAAATTATACGACTGATAAATATCTAATTTATTGGACCGTAAAGAGTTTATCAATGATTTAATATACATAAATAATATTGAGTTTCTTATCACTTTGCATTTAACTTCCGCATTTCACTTTATTTATTTATTTATAAATTTACTTAAGAAATAATTAGATTCGCATCTATTAAAAGCATATTTTTTAAATGTACAATTTTCAATGTGACACTTAATAAATGGTTTCATAAATGTAAATAATTTGTTTCATTTAAACTTTAGCTCAACTAAATATTTATTTTATAATATAATTTTCCGTGAAATTTTTAAAATTATTTATATGCAATAAACTGATAAATTTTATTGGTTATTTATTTAAAAAATTTAAACATTTATAATATTCTGAATTCAGATTTAGTTTAATGTTAAAAGCGTAAAATGATATATTAACGAATTAATGTAAAAAATTAATATGATAAACATTTTTAAACAGTTTTATCGAATTACCATTGAATATTTTGATCGTAAAAATTTATAGTCATACATAATCTACTCATATGATCAATAAAATTCTAACATTTTAATTGACACTGTAGTTAATCAGTTAACGGACACATTAATATTATCATTACATTATTATCGGAGAAAAATATAATTAATTAAACTAAACAAACAGTTTATTAAAGTTTAATAAATTAAGTTTAATAAACTTTTGAAATTTGTTAATTAAGTTTAACCTAAACCGGTATTACATTGAATTGTTTAAGTGTTATTCAGCCCCACGAAGAAATAGATAAATAAACAGTTATAGAGTGTACCCTAAAAGAGTGTACACTCTTTTAGGGTGCAGTATTAGTATCTTGAATATCGATAAAGTTTAGCCCTTTCAAAAGTAATCGTTTATGAAAGAATAAACACTGAAATGTACTTTTTGAAAAATGATAAGACTCATATATTTAAAAATTGTATTATCCATTGAATCCAATGCCATTATGGCGCACATATTTAATGGGCTTTGATAAACATGACGAATATGTATGGCGGATATATCAATGGATCGCTCTTTCATATCATAAAATGAGTATAAAAAAATAAATTCGGGCGTATAAAAATGCCCGTAAAAAATATGGGCGGAGGTAATATTGTGCCGTTAGCCGAAAATATTGCTAATCTTAAGCAATTCGAACATTCAGACAATAATGGGGTGTGCCAATGTCATGCAAAGTTGAATGGCAATGCTAAAATAATATTGGTATTAACTCATTCTGATTATTACACTTCTGTCCTGAATGACGAACACTTCGGGGCAATTTCAAGTCATTAGGCATCACCATCAGGAAATTAAAGATGCGCTATCAAATGGAATATACAGGTCTTTGTGGTTATTTCGGAGGGGAGCATTTCGAGGTGCTGCTGTGAGGATAATCAGTAACTTATGAGGAAATGATAAGACAGTTCTTTCTTCCCCTTTCGTCGTTACCACCGACTCGTGTGTGGCAATGAAAAAATTATAATATGACTCGTGTCATGAACCACTTTTGATCGATTCCACATCAAAGTAGTCTTTCAGATGTCTGCAAATTTATGTTCTTTAATAGGATTGCATGTGATGGTACTGTCAGATACACCGTACTTCAATTGATCACCGATGCTACGATTAGCTTTACGTAAAACAAAACAAAACGGGGACATTCAGCAGAAACACATCCTCTTAAATGTTATCACAGCGTTCAAAGTTCATTAATGTTTCGAAGAACTCGCGTATACCGCGTATACCCGCACATACCGCGTATACCTAAAGCAAACAAAACCATATGTAAAGGAATTCGATAATGAAAACATGAAGCGGTATGCGGCTTAACTCCGATGTCGGATTACATATGTACGTGCATTAGAAGATGGCAGAGATCAATAACAGAATTAATTTGTATGGAAAGGTCGAGGTTAACGGTAACGATATCATCAGTTTAATACATAACAATCCAATTCTGTTTATGTTTAGTAAATTATATATATAATAATTAAATTAATAGCGATAACATAAACATAAAATGAAAAAGTATGCGGCAAAAAAGCATATTCGTGTTTCTATGTCTAAAGAACCCCGATATTGGGTTATTCCATAAAAAAATAACCTGTACAGTGCTGAGCATTGGCGTGTGGAGTCATATTAATAATTTCCGGTCGCGAATTTCGGCATCGCTTATCGCGATGTCTGTCAAATACGCAGTGACTCTGTGACATCGTTTTGAGATTGTATATCACAGAGAAGAACACTGATGCTACTGAAGCAAATAATGGTCTTTGCTTTTTGAGGTATCATAACGAATCATCCCTATATATTGAATTTCCTTTTTACTCGTATAAAAAACTTATTATACATTAGGATCGAGACGCATCTGTTACATTTTTGTCATTCAAGAAATGTTAGAGTTATATTAGAGTTATATAAGAGTTACATAAGAGTTATATTCACATGGATAATCGCAGATCTCAGATAACAAAAAAGTCATATTCAGACGTAACTTAAACTCATTAAATTGCTTTTCACGAGTGAATGCTTCGCGCAGACAAATCAAATGTCTATGTATATAATGCACTTAAAATCTAATACATAAATAAACAAATTGATTCAATTGAAATTCCCTAATTTGCGTTCATTAGAGTTTCTCTATAAAATTATATGCCACGAAAATACATTCCGTGGTAATGAGAAGAGAAAAAACATGTGAAAATGGTGCACACATCTGGAAATTGTGTTGTTTATCATATGCGGTAAATTAATGGTCATGGGGTATATGATGATGTGAAAGGGAACAGAGAGTTCAACGCAATTGGTATATATAAACATTTGGACCACTCTAATGCAATTAGAATCCCTATTTTAAACACGCGCTAATGCTACGGCGGTCATCAAAGGTCACATGGAAACAAATGACAGTAACTGTAACAGTAACTGTCTCTAATGGACAACGCAAGTAACCACCGAACTTTATACACATAAGAATTTAGTATTAAGACGTTTACAGTGGGAATATACCGATGTAAGCGCAATAACATGTTTTACTTGTAATTTGTTTTTCTTGTACTTTCATGTCTAAATAAACGCCTAAAGTTGGCATAGACTTGTGTGTTGCTGAGTAAAAGAATTTCCAAATGTACCAATAATTGAGAATACTTTTTTAGTTACTGCGTGAGGCTATATTGTGACGGTAGATTAACGAAAATTTAGTTACACAATTCCTTTAGTTACACTATTCCTTTATCCTTTTGGATCAAAGAGAGTCATATTTGTACTGTTAACATAACTTTGTTCATTTGTTTAGCTTTTTGCTTATGTCAAGAGTCTTGAAGTTCGTGAATTCCCAATTGAACGATATGTCTTAGATGCTGATGACTCTGATGGCTCTGATGTCTCCATTTGTTTCACTTTATAAGAGTGTGCAGAACCGAAATTATGGGCGTGCACCGAGTATCAACTAAAATAAATTAAGTAACATGAGGTACACTATGATGAGGGTTTACTAAAAACAGATGCAACTATCATATCTTAATAAAAGCATTGACCTTTCTAATTTGGTTTATGTTACTTCCCATTGTATTTATTTAAGTCAAATGGAAAAGGGTGTAACAAATGAATTATGGAATCATCGTTTGAAAGATTAACCATTTAATTAAGAAAGAGCTGTATTTACACGTATCTCTGCCCTAATTATATATTAGATTTGATTATGTTAATGCATAATTACGTTTTTTCATCACGAATCACTATATTTAACAATTGATACATCTGATACAACACGTGAGATGTGTGATGTTATCGTGAATTATTATTTAATAATTATTATTTAATAATTCAAAATAAATTTGCATTAAAAGACCATTTTTAAATTCACATCACTGAATAGAATTACGAACGCATCAATTTTTTCCATTACGTTTATAATGAAAACGGAAATGCTCAGTAATGTATTGGAATAGTTTTGTATAAACTCCGTCCAAAATTAAACAAAATCATCAAGAGACGGAATGTTCGTTGCAATGCACAAAAGACTATGCAATAGTTATGCAATAGTTAATGGAGCATAAGAATTAATCATCATATATTTAAGTCGAGTGAAAACGCGTCTGTGAGTTGCGTTGAGCGTTCATCATACAGTTAACATCATACAGTTAAATTCAAACGTTTCTTTCTTTTTCTGTCTCTCTCTGTATCCTGCGGTATTATGTGTCCCGCACTAAAAACTCAGCATGAAGTACTGAGCATGAAGTATATGAGTTTATATACGGTGAAAGCACACATTCGTGCTCTTTTTATTGTATTTATTTATAATGCAGACACATGTGTGCGTATTCACCCCTAATATGGGACACGACTTTCCTAATACAATAGTCTAATACAATGGTCTAATTGTGTGACTGATTTTATTACGAACACACAAATGTCCAAAAACGTTCAATTATTAAATGAAGCGTTTTGTAAATCAAAAATTCAAACACAACACTAACGAAGCTGCCCATTGATGTTCAATGAGTGAACATAATTTACTGATGACAGTTACTTTCGTGACATTCGCAAAGGTTCATTCGTTTGTATGTACTGTTTGTGTGTACATTGGGCATTGGAAATCATAAATTGTATACTCATGTATTTCTTTCTTTCACTTTATACATGATAAATGAGATGCATAACTTTGAGAAAAACTCTGAAACTCTTACAAAGAGTGAGAGCATTGCTATTGCTTCGAGCATAATGCGAAAGATGAAATTTGAATGCAGTCAAAAATGATCACTCTTTTTGCTCAAATACGAGATTAGAATGCAAAAGGGGGGATCAGTCACATCAGACCATTCAAGTGAAGTATACTTTTAGTTTATATAATGTTTGACTCTCACTGACATTCACATCGAGTCAATTCTCCAGATGTGAGTCTCATCAAATGGAATCTCTCAATAGGTTTGGCTCAAAGACGATGCAATTTAAAGGGAGTTTCTCGAAGCAAATTTACACTGAAATTTTATGACACTACTATTTTAATGGCAGTATGATATGTTTAACGATAATCTCTGAATCAAATACTACATTATAGTGGATGTATACTCAATGTTCAGTATAAAAATAATAGACTTAATTTGCCATATGCACACTCCAATGAACTTCTATGGGAAAAATTTCCATGGAATTTAATTTCGCGTAATGTACGGAGCACAAAGGGTAACGGACCAATATTTTATTTACACATGAACTAGGGGATTGTGTATATGATGGTGTTGCACCCATGAAAGTAGTAAATTTATTAATCGCAATAAAAACACTTATTACAAAGGAGAGGACTTTTTACGGTAATGTTAACATTAATGTTCATATCAGGAAATTGTTAGAAATTCTTATATATGATTTATATTATATTTATTTCTCTTTTGAATTATGGCGTCGAATTTCACTTAAATATTCCAAAACTTAAGTACACTCAAATTGCAAAGATGGAAGAGATGAGGCATTACCCCACCGCATGCCGACACGTCACATATGAAAATTCGGGCGGAGGTCTCACGCTAATTAACATTACCTAATGAAGGGGGGTCGTGGTAAGTGCTAAGGGATTGCATAATTGACTAAGTAAATAGACATGCAATTTACTTATTAGAGGAGAATGTTATTTAAGAAAATGGGTTTTTTCTCTCATTTAATGTCATAGTAATACCATAGTCTCGTCTCTCACTCGTGAGGCACGCTTAAAATTGCATATGATCAATGAAAAGGTACAAAAGTACATTTCCATTGTGCAGCGTACACCTGGACTTTGACTGACTCTGAACCTATCACCGGTTTTCCCTCATATTTACAGTGCATGATGCAGCATTTGCGGTTAAACGGAATTATTTTTCTCAAAAATCTTATTATTCTTATCCTCTCCCGTATGGTGAAACCGCTTCAAACGCACCTGCATTTTGAGTGACCATAGAATTACAATTATACACTCGAAACACGTACCGACGCAATTCGGTTAATAAATAAAAAAGGGAATTCGAGTGAAGCAAATGCAACGGAATCTAAAAATCAACCGAATTGAGTATTCATGGAAAATGAATCAAAACACTGCACCCATTTATTTGTATCAAAAAAAGAAAAATAAAAGAAAAATGAAACTTTATTTTTCCAATAAAATTCACTAAAGGATCGGATTCTATTCCCAAATGATCGATCCAAAGGAAAACATAAAATTACCAGAGATATACACATACATATACATATACATACACATACATACATATACACATACCCAATGAAAATTGAGTTTTTTAATTATATATTCACATGTGAATTGAAAAAGTAATTAAAATCGCTAAAATGTTATGCTTTAATTTAATAATTTAATTGCAATTTTTATATATTATTAATAAAAATTAACAGAACAGAACAAAGTTAAGAAAAATGTTTTAAGAAAATATGCAGATTAATGTGATGAATGAATGAATTGGTGATGTTAATTTTAACTTAAAAATCTTTTTTTGCATAAAAATAAAACTTTTGGTAATATTCCAAATAATGTCAGATTTAGTAAATTATGGTGTTCAAAAGATTATCGTATTTCATTGTATATATATACTTTTAAAAGATATTTTAAGCGATAAATTTTCTATTTTTAATCCCTTTAATAACCACTTTTATGATTGAAAAAATAAATTTTTGTCTAAAATGAGATCACAAATAAAATTCTTGATTTTTTTTGAATATTTTAATTATGCATTCCCCATTATAACGTTAATTAACATAAACTTTATATATAAGGATTATACAGAGTTCGTGAATCTCTGGAATTTTTCATCACGAATTTGAAAATCCCAAATATGGTATTTAATTGTAACTCAAACATTATAAGCAATAATTTATCATATATAATTTATCATATATAAATGACATCGATATGTATACATAAAGATAAGATCTAAAGTGATATTCTTAAAGTTGCATCCAATTTTGTAGATTATGTCTATGATTTTGTATATTTAAAAAAATTAAATTATTATCATTATGTATTATCATTATGAATTATCTGATGTAATAAATTAGGGATTTATATTTATTATTTCCTTATATATTTCAATGGATTATTTCATCCGCTTTTAAAATATGTCATTTTACATTGTATTGTGATTATTTTT
>LBFL01016813.1:0-19322 GCA_000988845.1 Hypochthonius rufulus
GAAAAATAAAGTTTCCAATCACTTCTGGTTCGACCTAAAATAATACAATAACATTACGGAGGTACCTTAACTTATCTATGACGGGAGGAACTGATGGTATAGGAGGAACTATATGCAAAAACCGTTACAATCTGAAAGAATGCTTTGTTTTTATCGATACAAAGGTTTCATGAGATAATGTGTAGAGATAATTTTATATATATTTTATCTAACAATTATAGTCCGATGATGTTGCACAAAGTTTATAATATTTTATGCAACAAAAGGCTCAAGAGTCATATTAAATTACTGCAAAACAAGTGTAACCCCCGCTAAAGAAGCATCTGTTTTCTCTGTGACTTGCTGCTGTTTTAGAAATGTCTCTTTGTCAGAGAGACTGGGAAAGAGCGTTAACTGAGTTGTCTCGTCATTTAGTTCCATCCGAAGACACACTGAAACATGGCAAATCAATTGCCGACAAATTGTTCCGAGCCTTGCAGGCTAAAAGCAAGTTCAGTATCGATAGACCTCGTATTATGGGGAGCATTGAGAAGAAAACTGTCTTAAAAATTGACATCGATTTTGATTGCGTTGTTTTTATCAACAATGTACAACCTTCTTTTGATAAAATTGATAAAATTTTGGAAGACTTCGAGGATGTTTTTGTCATGTGTGAAACCTTGAATGTCGATGTGAAAAAGTCACAAAATATGCGAAGAAATGCAATTCAAGCGAAAATTAATGGCTTTGAATTCGATGTGGTTCCCGCCATTAATTTTAGTACAAACCCAACGAAGCAGCGAATGCAAGTACTTCAACGCATTAGGCTACTTTCACATCCAGCTCGAGACGGTTACTATTTGAGTGGTAGTTTAGCCGAAACTCAGGTAGAGTTTGTTAAAAGGCAATCATCGTTTACTCATGATTTGATTAGACTGGCGAAGTATTGGAACAAAACTATTTTTGTAAAAGATTACATTTCTGGACGGTCCACGCTAATTGAGTTGATTGCTATTTACGCTGCGAATAAAGAAGAGAGCAGATATCCAACCCCATCTATATTACGTGGGTTAAAAAGCTTTTTAGAGTTGATGAAGGACTTTAAAATGCTCGACATCGTATTCGAGATGTTTTACAAGCGAAGCGAAGTCGATGCTTACATTTCTGGCCAAAGGCCACTGGTGCTGGACCCAAGCAATCCTTACAACAACTTTGCTCACGGTATTTCCGACGATTTAGTTAAAACCTTAACGGTATTTGCAGAAACCAGTATCAAGCGAATTGAAAAAGCCTATTCCAGGACCCAAATAGACTTAAGCTACATATTCTCACCTCAACCTGACATAGCGCCAAATGAGCTGGTGAGGCGTTGTCTGCCTCCAACATGTGGTTGGTTGATTGAAGTGGAAGACCAAAACTTAGAGCACCCAAATATGATTGTCAGAAAAGAAAAGAAGGTTAACTCGACAGCGGTCAAGATTATTCGACATTATCTTTTGAACAACATCAAAGTTATCAACAATAAAAGCTGTTCTTCTCAAGAACTTAAAGAGTTTACAAAGAATGTAATCGACTTTAATATTCATGGGAGAACCTCACGCAGTTCGTGGTCTTCGAGCAGCGATACCCATGATAATTATGACATCACTTTTGAGGTACCTTCTGGAAAATCTTTGATCAGAGCGAGTATCAAATTGGAATGAGCTTGTTTCTTCCTGTGGACTTAAAACGATGGATGAACCAATAAGCCATTATATTAGTATCTCTTCATAATCAATGTTGATAGATAAAAAAATATAAAAATATAAAAAGATATGTTATTAGTACTTGTGCGCTTTTTGAAAATATATTTAACATTTAATTTCTATAATCAAGAATAAAAATGATCAATAAAACTTAATCGAGCTTACAATCTTGATGCTCAATGACTTATCTCCCAATCTTTATTACAATCCCTTCTGGGTCACTCTTTAGAGTTGGTAAAATCAATAAAAGTAGTAAGAGGTTATAGGCAATCATTTTTGCTTAGTTTGTTAATGTGATCTTTCATTATTTTACTTTAAACAACATGATTATTGATGGTTTTGGAGGTACGATTGAAGTGCGAGCTCGTAAGCCCCATAAATCCGATACCGAAATATAGGAGTTTTATTAGATTTTTCTGCAGTATTTTAGCTTAAATTCCACACTAAACAACATGAAAAGCCCGCTTTTTAGCGTTTTTATAGCTGATTTTAAAGGTACGACGAAGCCGTAAGCCCCAGAGATTACAATAAAAAATCACTCCGAAAGGTTTAAAATATGAGCGTTTTTCTGTTGTTTTGGCTTGAAATTCGTTTGAAATGTGGGTTTTGTGGTTGGATTTTTGAAGCTCGTAGACTCGTATTTTCTTAAGCCCCAGAACCGCCCTTTTTACACTACTTTTGTAGTCTTATACTTAGTGTAGTTTTATTAGTCAATCTATACCGTACATAATACGCTAAATAGATCATTTTGCACTAAACACTAAAAACCTGATTAAAATATAAAGTATTTATATCTCTCAAATCTCCTTAAACGATTAATCTTTTATCCTAATTAATAATACTGTCTACTA
This sequence comes from Hypochthonius rufulus, assembly GCA_000988845.1. NCBI lineage: Eukaryota > Metazoa > Arthropoda > Arachnida > Sarcoptiformes > Hypochthoniidae > Hypochthonius > Hypochthonius rufulus. The sequence goes on from LBFL01016813.1 coordinate 2,576, forward strand.
ATTTTTTGAGGATTATCTTCAACAAAGTCATAAGTCTTATGATCATCGATATGCCACCCATATAGTAATATTGGACAATTTGGTTTATCTTATAATGGAACATTACCAACCCAGTTTGATTTCGACACAATGTTTAGTTTAATTTTACAGTTCTTTTAAGTATAAATTACTCTAGGGTCAATAGTGTAAAACAAACCAAAATCCATCTAAAAGCATAGGATCCATTTAGCATTATGAGGTGGTGATACAGGTTCCCATAAATTGGCATTTATGCATTCCAACAATTTTTTATTAACTGCATCAAGATCACCAACAGGATCAGGAACATTCTTAATTGCTTCTGTTATCTGCTTCATTAATGAATCTTGAATTGCTGAATTTAGAGAATCAACATAATTTTTTGTTCAAACGTCCTGTAAATTTTCGGGATCCAACACATTCGCAATCTTTTTATCCTCAGCATTGAAACCATTAATTTTATCATCTAACAACAATCCATTCTGATGCAAGTATTTCTTAGGTACAGCATCATTGGTATCGTATGGCCAAGACAAATTTTTAATTACCTTATTATTCATATTAATTAATATCTTCATTCTTTATATGAGCACCTGCAACAAATCTATTCAATCTATCACGAAGGTACTCCTTATTAACAGCATCGTTACTTTCAGCAGTTTTTTGAACATAAGTTAATCGTTTATTGTCCACATCATAATTGTTATCATGTGTTAGCTTGAATCCGATTCCTGGATCCCCTTTTTTAGACTTAACAGCTTTGCTCTTTTTATGTCTAGACTTGATTTCAAACGTTTGCTTATAACTCATTTAGTTCGCAGTAAAATGCTACTCATGAAAACAAGAACCGAATGCAACATCAAAATTCTTTCGAAATCTCAGTTCTGTCTTTTTATCAATCAAGAAGAGGCCATATAGCTCAGAGGTAGCTTATGTAAAGTATACTCTAAACGTCTCTATCAACATCTAAGCAATGATCTCTTTAAATCTCAGACAACTCTTTCATTTGAAATATTGTAGAACAGAAAATAATTACACTGTAATCGTATGTCTTTTGGAGTGGAAAAATATGTTTGTGTTAAGTACACTAATAAACAGTTTTTCTTCCTGCTTCTAATGAAAAGGTCTATAATCAGGTACTGATCTGCTTCAGTTACTAAATCGTCGAACATTATCATGTTTTGGTACTCCTTGTCCAACTCATCCACATTCAATTTCATCTTTACTTGAAATTCTTCACCAGTCTTTTCTATCCTTGTTTCAATGACTTCATCAAAGAATTCCTGTAACATTTGATACTTACTTTCAGTCAAGTCTTAGGCATAAATGTAAATTTTGTTATAGTATAAGTAGTTGCATATCAGGTTCATTAACAAGTTTGTTTTGTCAAATCCACTAGCTCCACATATTAATAGTTTAAAAGGCCATTAAGATGCAGAGGCGTGTTTAATTAAGAACTCATCCTTATCACATTCATAGTTGATGATTGGAGCTGTAATTTTATTCTCCATTTAAATGTCTAACAAAGATTACAGTAATTACATAAAACAATCAATGCAATAGTGAAGGCTAGAGTTGATGCAAATGTAATGAGAGATGAGATTACTCAAGAGGAGTTGGAAAGGTTTCATAAGTCTATGGTTGAACAATTAGCAAGTATTGTAGACATTATTAAAAGTCAACCTACCACTATACTACCTATTGAAGAACCATCTCCTAGTCCGATTCAACCTGTTGAAGACTCAGTGGCTCCATCAACTAGTCTTATTCCTATTGACTCTGAAAATACTTTTAAGAGTCCTAAAAGAGCCCGTCATGAGTCTTTCAAAAATGTTTTTTATCCGGATAGATATTACACAATAAACAGTTTACAGATTAATCTTAATGTAAATAATTATAAAATTTTATTTATCGTATTATAAAACGAAGTTTTATTAACATTTATTTGACTGCATTATTCGTTAAAATAGTAGTGCCGGAGAATTACAATAAATTATTTACGGACGAATGTATATTTAAATAATTTTAAAATCTTATTAATGCTCCCCTCTAATAAATTTATGCATTCATTTACATTAATACTGTAAGAATCTATTTTCTTTTGTTTTACACGCATTTCCAATATATAACAAATTGATAATTAACAATTAATCTGATGACATTCTTCATTCATTTAATTAATTAAGGTGAGTCATTGTATTAAAGTATAAATATTATAATTTTAATATATGTGATATATGTTAATAATCGTCAAAATGTTTGACCGGCTCTAAATGTGATTAAAGATGTCCGTTTTGATTTTCGCCATAAGATTCTTCTCCGAGCAAAATATATGTAAATTTTCATTTTCATTTGCAACTCCCGTGTACTGTCCTTTCATAATGTCGCGAGTAATCTTCAGTGTGTTGTATCTTTCACAACCCTCAGGCAATTCGCTTTCAAACACTATCTGTTCAGGTTCTGCAATTGTCAATTTTGCCTGTTTGTACATTGCCAATAGAATTTGTCGCTATACATGTGTATGTCTTGATATTCTTGTGGATTATATCTTCAAACGTTAAATAAATTTATCAGAAATTAAAAATTGCAGTACTTCTTGAGCCGAACTCTAATCGTGTGCCGTTCCTGTACCATTCGATTGTAATTGTCGCTTCGCTCTGTGATTCCAAAAAAGCCTAAATATGCACAGATCTCCCGTAACATACTATTAGCTGATCACTGATTTCAGTCTCAAACACCGATAAATGTCTAAACTCATTCTTATCTACATGTCCGAACGACGCATTTCTTTTTGAAGATAATGGACCCGTGACAATTTTTTCAAATTTTATTTTATTAAAAAGTGCATCATCCCTATCGTGAAATAACTGAAATGCAATTATTTCCAATTGTGATGCTTTTTAAGCATGAGTATAAACTTATTCGACTGCTTTGATAAATCGGAAACATGAATTCATTGACCTCTGATAAGAATTAATTTGACAATACGGATGATGTTGACATTGAAAGGTCATTGATGATTCTATTGTTATTAATTTAAATCATATAATATTTGTAATAATTTCAATATCAGCTTCAATTGTACATGTCAGTAACTCTTATGTTCGACCATCATCGGAGATGACAATCGACGACTAATAATCGGATACGAATTCAGTAGTATTTGATTGCGATGAGATTCAATGAGTTCTTATAATTCATTGACTATCATCACCAGCTTTAATTAATATGGATGAAAGTTGTTTATTATAATCTGATTGCGAAATATTTGCCGATGGTGGACTCTATCTTAAAACTCCCGTATCTCAAATCTTTGGTCGACCGTCTCAATAGTTCAGCCCGTATTGGGTTTTGTCCCATTTGAGACTGTTCGAGAGTATGATAATGAACTCAAACATAAACCCCTTCATCATAAGCCTCATGAAAACAACAAATTAATCGTTCACTAAAATGACCACCGCTGTGCATTGGTTGACCCACACCAACACCGGTCAATGATATCAATGAATGATGTGTTACTAAAACCCAATAAACTTAATGCTATTGTCCATCAGAGATTTGCCGCGATGTTCGTTGTTTAAATGGCATCAATGATCACCTCTAATCGATGATCGCGATATTGTCAATGTCTGCAGACGATGGCAGTGCCGACATTAATTTCTTTAAAAACAAAATTGTGAGATAAATCTTTAATCGCGACAATTGTTTCTGCATCAGTATGGGGTCCAACAATAGTCACTATACATGATTGACTGACATGAAATAATTATTGGGCAACAGTAACGAGTGTATCTTTTCAATTACATTCTTGAAGATGCGATTCGTGCGATGGTCGAAGATTAGTATTTATTAATCGCTGATGTTTAGGTTCATCGACAGGCGCGTGACGCGACTTATCATTTAATCATTAGTGATTAATGTCTTCATTAAAATTTGGAATTATGCGTAAAAAATCACCCGAATGTTAACATACGATAATATTAGAACCGACAGCGTCTAAAACATCGATCGAGTCGTAATGTCTTAATTCCCATGTTCGTACTTAAATAATCATAAAATATCAAAATTAAAAAGAAACATAAACTTCCTTAACGTGAACACATAAAGATGTGAACTTTTGTTAACTCTGATGAGGATTTTACATTATAAAAGATCTTATTTATTTGTTTACGTTATAGAGGAAGGAATTGAATGAGTTCAAGTTATGCAGTCTTAAGTGTATTAATTACCAGTAAATTCATAGGGTTCACTCGTCAATGCCCCGAAGGGACACATATTAACGATATTATCCCTGAGTTCACTCAATAGTATTCCCGAGATACGTCCCGATTTGCATGTTACTGCCGCGTCCGGAAGTTCTGAGATCGTCACACGCATTTTCATTTATGAACCGCATGCATTCCGTACAATTAAATACATCGCTTCATTATGATCTTTATTTATGAATATTCTTATCCTTAACACTCCGTTTCGCATCAAATTATTAAACGTGACCGGTCAGACTCGAATGCCATAGACTGATCCTGGAGGTACACTCATCCCTCCTCTAATCACATATCGGGCAGTTTAAAGGGTGGTTCAATAACATGGATTTTATTACACCATCACGTGCCTTACATGTTAAGTCAGAATTCATTATCACTTTCATTACCGGGCTTAACGGTATGACGCTACAGGTTTCGCAATTTTCTTTACTTTCTTTAAACACATTCGACAGTTCTCCGCAACGGAAAGTCTAATAACAGAATCGTGGTATTTCCACCCCCACATGTGCGCACGCCTCTTATACGGTCATTCCCCGTTCTACCGCAACACATTTATAATCAATAAACACTTCGGCTGATTTCGCAGTGACTGTGATAATGATGATTACCGATTTGTGACGCTCCCTAAACATATATCGTTCTGTTGATACCGGTTTAATAATGATGATACACGCAACACGCGTTAAAGAATTCGATTTTAGGCCTTATACACTTATACTCCACTAACGTGACCATATTAGGCGAAAATAATTGTTCACTATAGAGGATTTTACATGTGAGAGAGTTGCCGTTAGATGTGTCTATTTGTATGCGAGATTTTTTATTTCTACCGTAACAGACATAATCTGATAGTTTTACATTCGTCATACATTCGTATTACATTATGTAAAAATTGTAGTAAAATACTTCCGATTTGTTATTGGCTATAATAAAGGCTCAGTGACAATGCGCAGTTACATTACGGGTCTCAGGTTCCCCACTTCTACTAGACAGACTCGCAATCAAGTGTCGTGCCCGTACAATTTTAATGCGAAACAATGTGTGTTCCGCAATAATACAACGATTTATTTTGCAAAAATTCCATAAATTTACACATTTACATAGAGTGTCCCACATTTACCGCACTCTACATACAATTGTCCCGCATTTTTTCCATTTTAACTAGAGACCTGTAAGTTACATGCTCTTGTATATTTTTATATAATATACTATATTGTATAACTAATGATAACTTATTATGGTCATTTTTAATATGTAATCATTATTATTAAATTCATTTACCAATTATAGTGTATTTCACTTCAAGCATTTAACATTCGGCAGACATTATGCACGTGAGTTTATTGATATCGTATTTATTAATTAATGCGCAATTTTATTGATTTTAGGCAATTGAAATGATGAAATATATCAATTCGATATGTTTTATTCATATTCTGTATATTGTCATGATGACTCATGCATTTGTAGGAGAAACTCTGGAAATATTCCAATGCTATAGTTATGTCCGAGCGAACGGTAGCCTCATATTGACCTGTAAGGGTTTATTAGGATCTGATTCGCATCGCAATTCGAGTTTAAATGTAAGTTACAAAAGCCAACATTGTCATGTCGACATGAAAAAATGGAGGAACAATCAATTTGTATGTACAATTAAAAGCGCGATACTTAATACCACAGGTATTTAACTAATTTATATCCATTAAAAGTGTTTACACAAATATCATAATTCAATAATTCAACGATAATTACATTTAAATGATTTTAACGTGTCCATATTGCGACGGAAATATTAGTTCACGATAAAGAAAATTTTGCGTTAATGATGTTAACATAAATACGGTTTATATGATTCGGGCCTTAGAATTTGTTTACGTTAATACCGTTTTTACGCTAGAGAGGGCTTACGTTAGAGTGGTTCATGTGTATTACCATTGTCACATGTAATAATTCTTACAAAACTAATGTTTGTCAATATTAATTTTAACGCATCATATTGATGAGTCAAAACTATGATAATACGCCTCACGTGGACGGGGGTATGGGCGTGCGTTGCATATCGAAATGTTCAGGTGGTCATAAGTTGTCTATTGGTGCTATTCACACATACGTGCAGTCAATGATCAAAAGGATGACTTAAGCACTATGTCGCGATATCACTTTAAAAAACAATTGTTTCATACGCACTCATTTTTGCATGATTTATTCTATTAAAACAACTGATAGACCGAAGGAGCCGTAAACCGCACTCGTAACATCACACGCGCCCGAAACGCGCGATGCGATTCCAATTCCAACAGTATTTAATCAACTTAATACACATTTGTACGGGAAATCAAAGCAAATGACCATTCAGCACCTATTGACACCTGAACACAGTCATACATTACATAACTTTCGAGGGACCACTAATCTCAAATACGGATCTCAGTTGTCCCTCAATGGAGTGACGTCTCCCTCACCTTACGTCATGGTAATGCGGGACAATGTATTCAATTGTTCCGCATTTTGTCCATACTAATCTGAGACCGGTTAACGTGAACCTTATCTATCGTTAAAATAGTCTCTAACATAAGCATATTGATATCCCCGAATCATATACAGTTCTGCTATTCTAGCCCCTCTAAAGTAAAATAACATTTATCGTAAACAAAAATATTTGCCAGAATATGGTCGCTTTAATTTTAAGGGCATATTATAATAGAATAGTAAATCTAAAGCTAATAGCATAATTGTTTGTTTAGAAAATACATAAATTTGTTAATGGTCAATGCAATAATATAATAGAATCACTTTAGTTTAACGGTTAAATAAATGCAATTTAAACATTATTTATTTACAAAAAGTTGCTTTAAAATCAGTATTATTAATAATGCCCGGAAAGTTATGGATATATTGCTACGGTCACCCTAATTGTGACATTCTTTAAGATTATTTTCTCATGCAAATTACTCAAAAGTTGAAAAATAGATAGGGTGACCGTAACAATATATCCATAAGTTTCCGTGCTTTAATTATTAAGCATCGGCTATTTTAAAACGCTTTGTATTTTTGAGAATGTATCCAAAATATAACTTAAAAGACGTAACATTAAAAAAGTTTTTTTTCGTTAAAAAATAAATTATAAAATGTATTAATTAAAATAATGAATAAAAAAGTAATAAATTTGAAGAATTGTAGATTCAAACACTGGCAACATGAGTATTAAAAAAATTTGTTGTGACGTATAAAATCTGTAAATATTTTTAAATAATTTTTTTAATTGATTTTTATTTTCTTAAACGATTGTTACAACCCAAGCACTGAGACTATTAAAATACTTAATGTTATTTAAATTAAAAAATTTATTTTAAATTAGATGTTTTGTATTAAATAATTTTTAAAACAAAAAATTATCACAAATATTGTGCTATTGTAGCAACAAAATATTTATCAAATAAAGATGTTTTAACCATTAAAAAAAATCTCGGCCTTAATTAAAACACATTTTTAATTATTAATTTAAATACAGAATAATAAAAATATTAAATCTAACGTAATATGAGGCGCATTATTGTTGATGTCGTCCAGAAATTGGGGTTTAACTTAATAAAAGTTGTGGTGTATTCTTTAATATTTTTTAGCAAAATCTTCTTTGGCTAGCCTATATAGTAAAACTATGTAGTTTTTTATGCGCGCTAAATAAATCACACCCATTTTCCCATGAAATTAATGTAGAGGGTTCGTTACACATCATATTACTGGTACGGGTCTCAGACTTTATGCAATAATTGTTAAGGATCTTGTTACATGTTATAGTGATTTTGGGCAATGTATGTCCCGCGATAATATTTAATTTTAAAAATTAATGGCAAAAATTTGTTAATGGTAGAAGAAGGAACAATGGAATTAAATATTGCTGATGTCATGTGTCACATTATTCTATCAGAAGAAAAAAATATTTGTAAAACAGAAAGAGTTAAAACAGAAATATCAGGTAACACTTTCATTATCAAGCTTCATTTTAAATTTTATAAAATAAAATTTTTTAATATAAGGCCTTGTAACTATTTCCATTAAAACGCCATCATCATTAAAATCACCTAGAATTTTTAAAAGTTTGGAAGAATACCAATATTTAAAACAATATTTTTACGGTATAAATCCATTGTATGGTTCGATTTCAGGCGGTGCAAATATAACAATATACGGCTCTAATTTGTATATTGGGAATGAAACGAGTATTTTTTATCGGGGATTGAGTGTCGAAATGTCAATATACATATAATATTTATTTCGTGTATCACCGTAGAATTTAATAATTTAAATTCAGTAAGTAAAACAGTCACTCAATTATAATGCAATAGAACAACATTTGAGTCTATCGTTTATCAAATGACAATCTACATAATAAAGTCGATCTCACGGACCCTGCCTCTTATCTCTTATCACTCGTTTAAAAATATTTATCTTTTAATCATGAATTCGATAAGAATTATTTGTGCATTTTCATAGTTCAATGGATTTATAATATTTCAAATTTCCATATATTTGAGTGAAACTGTTTTTTGATATTCCATTACAGTATCCATCTCTTGAAATGTTCATAAATCCAATTTTATTCAGACGTTTATAATTTATTTAAATATTATTAAATATATAATTAAAATTACGATGAATATTGTTTATAATGTTGATTTGTGTTCATCACTGACACAATGTTTTAAACATATACTTTTTACTCATTTATTTCATACCGGATTTTGAATATCTTTTTTGATATTTTATCAGAAAGTGATAAAAGATATGAATATTTTTAAATTTAAGATAAGACAGGGTCCGAGAGACTTTACATTGTTCAGAGAAACAAATATAAATTTATATTTGAGAACCACAGAGTGGTTTTAAATAAAAGATAATGATACTTAATATCGATGGGCTTCACTACAATGCAACACATTGCAATAGTTAAATAAAGCATTGCGGGTAATCCCATCTATAGTAAATATCATTCTTTATTATTAAATGCCACTCTATACTCGTTTACTTAACTTTATAAGTAGTTTTTTTAAGTACATCAAACGTATTGATAATTATTGTTAATTTTATTGAGCGGATTCACTCATTTGTTATTTACTTTATTATTATAAATTTTAATTTCAGATATCACAATATGATGAATCATCATTAAATCTCATTGAAATTGCAATCGATAATCATAAAGTTGAATATAAAAATAATACAAATCACAGATAAAATCAAATGTAACGACACTTTTGAATATAAGCCTAATCCAATTATAAAATATATTCGTCGAATTACTGCAACAATTACTTCAGGAGGTACAACAATATCCATATTTGGAGCACATTTAAATTCTATTGCATATCCAAAAATTATAGTCAAAAATGATGTTTTTTAATTTGACTGAATGTAAAGTTGAGAGCGAAAAAAGAATATTATGCAAGACTCCAGAATTGTATGATAATTTAAAGAATAATGCAACAATGGAAGTTCCAATCATTAGTAAAATTGGTTTTATTATGGACGGTGTTAAAAACATTAATCTCATTGATTATTTTCTTTATTATTATCCCGATCCTCATTTCTAAGTTTTCTGAAGAAAATAACATTCTTTATGTTAATATTAGTGAACCGATTTTAAAGATTAACGGCAGAAATTTAATTAACAAATATAAAATTAAGATTTTAATTTCTCAACACGTGTCATATGACATTACGATAATTAATTTGTACGAAACAATATTCTGTAGATTTGAATATAATGATACTGTATTATCACGCAATGATTGCATTCACAGCGTTGAAATATATGTCGGTGATTATTATTTTCTCATCGGATATATTAAATTTTTTTCATCATTAGAAACGGAATCATCATTAATATATTTATTCAGTGCGATATTAATTTTATTGACAGTATCTATAACATTATATATTATTTCTTATTTTATGAAAAAGAACAAAATATCAAAAATATGTTCATCAAATGGTGTTAGCAATAAAATTATGCGAAGTACTTTATTTAGGTTTACTTTGTAATTATTTAACTGAAATTTTTTTTTTATATCAGATCCTAATTATGCAATGGAACTAATTGATTCAAACGAAAGTGAAACGACAAACATTGAAACAAATGATGAAATAATATCTGATTTCGTTGATAATGGTATGATTAAAACACTTATAACATTACGTCTGTGACTAAAATTCTTATTCATTAAACAACTTATTGTTTATAATTAGGATGAAGCGTAATCAGTATGGAGTTAGCATTTTCTAATTAAGGATTCAAGGATTTAAGTCGTATAATGTACATATATTCCCGGCAAACTAAACCCAAATCCTTTGAAATGCATTTATTATAATATATATATAATATAAATATAATATTTATTATAACTAAGGCTGAGCGTTTTCGAATGTTCATAAAGATTTATAAAAAAAGATAATAAACATCGGTAATTCATGTTTATAGATTATAGGAGTGCAAAACAATTAATTCGAAATGTATAGTCAATCTTATATTAGCGTTCAATAACATTATTATCAATTATTATGAATAAAAAATTGATAGGAATTAATAGAGAATTTTAATAAAAATCAATTAATTTTACATTATACATTTATACATGTATGCTTTGTATTAAATATTTTTTAAAATAGCAGAAAATTAACATTGATATACTGACAAAAAAAATATGTTTTAATCACCAAAAAAGTCCGGTCTTAATTAAAATATATTCTTAATTATTAATATAAATGCAAAATAATGTATAGATTAAAGTATTCTTATGATGATGCAGTGCAGAAATTGAAGTTTAATTTAACGTGAGTCGTGGTGTATTTTAAAATAATGTGTAATCTAATTCGGTACAACGATCCTACAAAGTCAAATGTAGTTTTTTTTTCATGTGCGCTAAATTAATCACACCCATGAAATTGGTGCGGTGAGTCCTTTAAAATACATTTTACTGGTACGGGTCTCAGATGTTCTGCAATGGAGAGTCGTGTCCCGCGTTATGGTAATGCGAAACAATATATATGCCGCAATAATGTTGTAATATATATTTTTTAATAATTTATCGCGATTTTTAGAATTAAATGGAAAAATTCATGGACTATTATATAAAATATGCTGAAAGTGGATATGATTAAAGTAAAACTCTGGACAAAACTAAATTTCTCATTAAATTAGTTGACTGATAATTTTAGATTTTACAAATTGTATATCTGAATTTTTCATATAATTATTTATGTTAATATTTTTATGTTAAGAGAGTGAAAAATGATATTTGCGGATTAAATTGACTTAAATTAAATGACGTAATTTATATTAATCATTGATATGTGATACCATTTGCATTTTTCATTATAATTTACGTGTAATTCAAAAATTAACATTTTTAGTGTCTCAATGTGTTTACACCGATTTCGTCGTTCTTAAGTTATATTTTTGCAGAAATATTTATACTGTTTTAGTGTATCATTATTCATAAGTTTTACTTACATTTTGTATATATTCATTATATCGTCACTTATGATTCTTATTTTTCACGCATTTTATCTGTGTAATGTAAGAGAGAGTCATTAGAGGGGAATTAAATTTTATTACATTAGGCTTTGAATTTAGTGTATCGATTAATTTTAATTTTTCTCTTCATTCTAAAATTTCACTTTTCTAATTGTTCAAAATTTGTTTTAATTATTTCGATCAATAAATTGAGATTTCCGTTTACATTCGTAATTTTTTTAATTAACATTTTCAAATTCTTCATCATATAAACGCATCGAATTTATCACTCTCCAATTCAATGAAATTTTTGTATCGTTTAATTTAATTTCTGTAAGTTTTGTTCATTATTATGGAAGAGTCGAATATCATTGTTTTTACGCTTCAATCTCCTGTTGTATATTATTAATGATATCCTCAATTTCGTTCATATCTGATCTGTTTCATTAACTCGTGCCGTAAACCTTCAATTTTTTTGTCTTTTTCTTCAGTAATATAATTTTTCTCAGACTTTTTACTATGCAAACATTTGCTCATTTATTTCATATTTCCTTATTCCTGACTTTAATTTTCCATTAATACAATTAATTTCTTCATTTCATTGCAAAACGTCTGATTTTTTAATTTTTTTGTCAGTTTCATTTCGAGTACCGTATTTACTCTTTAACCTTTTTAATTATTTCTAATGATTTAGCAAATGCATTATAATTTTGCAACAGATGTTAATATGTTAAATAACATAATTTTCGAGACTTTTCAACTCACTTTGTATTTAATTATAATGTCTTAGACAATGATAAAAATATTTTGATTATTGCATTATTTCTAATAAATTTGCTTTAAAAAATCAATAAAATAAAATATAAATATAATTCAGTAATTATCATTGCAAAACAAAAAACGAGAAAATTTGAGGTTTAGAAACGTTTTCAAAATTTTTACAAAAATATAATCGCATATTTGCAACAATTAATGGTCATGACAGTCATTTATTGATGAATAATTTTTCAGAATTAAAAACAGATTATATCGTCAAATTTATTCAATTCATACATAAAAAAACTATAAAATAAATTTAAAAAAACAAAATTTTACTAAATTGGGTGAGTATCACCCTCCACTCCCCCGGTTCCCGAACCGGAATTATATTAAAATTTCATCGGTAATTATGAAGAGAGATTTCGTAAAAATCAATATAAAATTTATTGATTTAACAAACATTTTCGTGGAAATTTGTAAAACTGTTTATTACGAATTTTTGAAGTCATTCCCTAAACATTTTATATAATCGATTGCAAATAATTGAAATGCAATTAAATTTAAATTATATTTGAATTCGAATTATCGAAAATAAATGTATAAAATATGTGTATTGTTTTATATTAATTATTTTAAATTTTCGAAATATTGTATTTAATTACAGTTTCTAAAATATTGTTATATACTATATGCATACGTTTTGTGCATTAAATCGTGTACAAAATCACCGAAAATTATTGATGATTCATCAAATTTCTTATTATATTCATTAATCTCTAACTTTTGTTTTTTCAAACTCATCGCGTTCAGCATTTAACGCTTAAATTTCATTTTTTTAACTAAAAAAGATTACGATTCCTGAATTCTTTCACTTTTTAACATTTAATTAATCGCCAGTCTCGTGATTTCTTTTTCCATCTCTAATGTCGATAGTATTACTTCTAACTTTTCAGTTATCATCGCTTTTTTATTTTCGAATATACTCAACTGATTCAATTGCATCGTTAATGTTTCTTCAGCATTTTGTAATCTCTGATTTAATTTAAATTCAATATTCTGTTTCTCATTCAATAGATTTTCCATTTCTTTTCTCATCTCAATATTTTCATTTTTTAAACATTTATTTCTTTAGAATATTTATCGATAATCATTTTTTTTATTTGAACATCTTTTTGTACTTTAATAATAATACATAATTTCTCATTTAATTCTTTCAGTTTTTTTCAGTGTTTGAGTATCATTCGTTAATTTCTTCGCTCACATCAATTATTTTAATATATTGATTAACTTTTTCAGCTAAAACCTTAGCGTATGAAGTATTATCATTCTCAGTACAGTATCAATGCAAATACCGGTATTTTTTTCAATCGTTACATTAGCGATTTCAATAATCCACTTTCGGGTAAATGTACAGTGCCATTGGATAATGTCGTTAAATAAATCGGATCGACTTTTTCAATGACCGCGATGTATAGATTTGTTTCTAATTCATTGATATTGTCATGTGACGCGAGTTCATTACTCATGTGTCGAATTAAAAATCGTTTATCAGTGTCTAAATTATCGGGAAAATGTTCAATAAAACTCGAGTATTATTAAACGTTTGAAATGAGTTTTATTGATTCATGAGATGAGTAATTCGGTGAACTCATTTTGTAATTCCTGTGAATGAAATTAATTTAGTAATTATCGTCATTTTTAAGTAAAATTGTAATATACTTAAATGTAAATTCAGAAATTCGATATTAAATATAAATATAAATTTTATTACAAAAATTATCATTATTACTTTAAAACACGGCGATTGCTGCTAAAGCATCATTAATTTTTTTGATTCACATCCAAATATATTAAAAATTACATGTGCCATGACATAATAGCATGTGATTGATCAATATCCACACTTATGTATTCTAATAAAAGAGGTTATTATTCGAGTCGATTCGTATTTATTGGTCATATTTATAGTGATAATGTAATATCATTGTCAGGACCCGATCAGTACAGATTTGGACGTGACAATATTGCAACATCTATGCAATGTAATTATTTGTATTTTGTAAATAGTGACACAATATGTCGCTTTGTATGTCAATAAATATTGTTAATGTACACATTCGGTTAAATTGTCGCGTCATATAATGTCTCTATTATAACATTTCAAATCATTGTTTTTATTGACATAAAACTTTTTGATAATTAATATTTTTTAAAATTAATAATGATTTTAATTAATTATTAATAAAATCATTAAAATTACATTTTTAGTATGAAAATATTTTGTAAAAATAACATAACATTAATAAAATTTAAATTATAAAATCAAATAAAATGGGATAATTTAAACAGATTTATGATCAGATTAAACATAATCAATATGATGTGAGTTTAGCGTAAATGTTTCACGACGTGAAATTGAGTATATGAGTCGCTGATCGTGACAATTCATTAGTCAATTGATCACTCTATGACTATTGCTACGATGATGATCGCCCCAATTTCAGATGTACGATCGGTGATGATGCCGATGATTAAATTAATGCAAAATTTGTACTGAAAATGGTCGAACGAAACTGCGGCGGTAAATATAGGATATTAAAGTATTCTCATAGCGTCTCAACAATAAAATGTTTCTCAGATGTGAAACCTGATGATGTAACCTAACCTAACCTAACTTTTGACTCGGTGACTACCTTTTGTCCCGAAATGGTCACGGATGTCGCTGATTTAAATATTTTTGCCTGAATCGGGGGATTCTCAATTATCGGTTCTTTATTATCATCGTCAGTATCGGGACCGAAAATGTTACGTTATTAATGAATCAATGATACGAGTCTAATGAACTGTATCCACAAGTTACTGTACTTATGCACCGTTTATGCTATAATATAAATTAAATTACTGGGCTCTGGTAACTTTAGAATTTATAAATTGTATATCAGAATTTTTTGTATAATTGTTTATGTTAAAAAATGGTTTTTGTATCTGTTAATGTTCTAATTTTTGAGAGCAGAAAAATGCTTTTCGCGGATTAAATTGATTTAAATTAAATAACGTAATTCATATTAATCATTGATATGTGATACCATTTGCATTCATCATGATAATTAATTTATAATTTAGCAATTAACATCCGTGGGGTTTTTGTGTGTTTACACAGGTTTGTGTGTCGTTATTCTTAAGTTATAATTTTGCAGAAATATTTATGCTGTTTTAGTTTATCATTATTCATAAGTTTTTCTTACATTTTGTATATATTCATTAAACATCACTGATGATTATTATTTTTCACGTGTTTCATCTGTGTAATGTAAGAGAGAGTCATTTGAGGGGAATATTATAAATTCGAATTTATGAATTATATATGAGTTTTTCGCATAATGGATTATGTTAAAAGTAATTTTAACGGTATCATTTTAAAAATAATTTATCAGATCAATAATTTATATTACTTTATGAGTTTAAATATAGTGATTTTCACAATTAGAATTTTTTAAAATTAATTATTAATTTTTACGTTCCGTTTCTAAAACCCTATTTATTTCAGTAGTTTAATGAATCTCCATAAATATTTCATATTCAAAACGTTCAATCTGACGAGGAATAGTAGGGAACTGTAGAAGTCTCGATTTTTATGAAAATTTGTTTAAAACTAAGTTACATTAAGACTTAAATTCTGTACAGTAATGATAATTAATAAAAAAGTGAGGGTCGACGTTAATGTATTAAGTACTGTATTTATAAATGAAATTAATTTTTTTACGATATTTCATTTAACTAGCTATGGTCAGACAAATGTCCCCATATACTTACCTCTGACCTTTGATGACCCACTGACCAGTGGTGACCACTCAAAGTTATAATGGAAAATGGACAAAATTTGACCGGATACGCCTACTTTTGATCAAATATTGTTCCACATTTTTCACTGATCACAATGATATAGGACACTATGGATTTCATCAATAACGTCAAAGTTATTTAAACTTTAAATTTATTTTAAAAGAATAAATAATTGGCTTTTAAAAATAATTCGTGTTTTTATTGATAAATCGGATATAATTGATGAGAGACCCATAGTGTCCTATATCATTGTGATCAGTGAAAAATATGGAAAAATATTTGACCGAAAGTAGGCGTATTCGATCAAATTTTTTCCATTTTCCATTATAACTTTGAGTGGTCACCACTG
>LBFL01016816.1:0-10728 GCA_000988845.1 Hypochthonius rufulus
AATTGAGAAAGATAATGTCATCTGTGATTGCCCTAAACCGGAATACAAATTAATTGCGTCAAATGGATTATGTGAAATTAATACACACTGTGGTGACAATGATGATGGTAGAAAAGTATGTAAAGAAATGAATGCGAAATGCGAAGAGATTTTGGGTGACACAAAAGGATATAAATGTGAATGTCCGCCCGGAACTGTTCAGATTAAGTCTAAGTGTGTTGATGTATGTGCAAACGATGAAATCGTTAAAAAATGCAAAGACTTAAATGCAAAATGCGTTCCGAAATTTGATGAGAAAAATGGTCATAAATGCGAATGTAATAAAATGATGATACGAAAAATTGATACTGATGATAATGAAGAGTGTAAATTGGCGATGTACAGTTTCAAAACATCTATGGAAGTAAATGTCAAAGATATTTTGTTATATTTAGGAACATATGGTAAAAATCGATATGTTAGATCATTGAGTAATGAAAAAACTAAAGCAAAAATAGAAGCGGAGAAACAAAATAATGCATATAATAGAGCATTAATGAGTAAGAAAATTGTATATGATATTGAAAAAGAAATTACAAAATCCATAGAAAAACAATCACATGACATTCAAAGTGTAATCGTAGTGAATAGTGAATTGAAAAATGAAATTTTAAAAATTGAATTTTCAATTCAAATGAATACAAAATCAAATGAAAATAATCCATTAAATTGTACTAAAATGAGTGATGGAACCTGTACAATTGAAAATATGCCAACTATTACGTACACACCGGAGAAAATTAATGATGTAAGTTTAAGATTTCTATTCAAATATTTCATTTTAATTTTATTGTTGTTTTATAATGATTAAAGCCGTGCGATCTCAAACCATGTGAAAAGTATGCAAATACAGTATGCGAAAATATACCATTCACATCGCAATATCAATGTTTGTGTGACAAAAATTCTAAACCTGTTAATGATCAGTGTAAGGTAATCGGTGAAAATAATAACAATTCTTTATGCGCACAGTCATGTTTTAAGAAAAATATATGTCTTGAAAGTAAATCCAATTTATGTGATGAAAAAAAACATGAAATATGTGCACCGTTATATAATCCTGATTCCAATGGTAAACTCTATGAATGCCGATGCATACAAGGTTTTAGACGATTTAATGGTCTATGTATAGACTCATGTACTAATGTTAAGTGCAGTGATAGAGGGAAATGTGTAAAATCGGGATATGATGGTTATAAATGCGTATGTAATGATGAGTACGGCGGGGATAATTGTGAATACACTCAGTCATGTAAGTTAACTATGTTAAGATTTTAATATTTTATATTCACGTAAAGTAAACAAGTACTAAAGGAGTTAAATACAATAAAAATTGATGCATTTAGTTATATAATAAATAAAATTTAGACAAGGATCAATAATTATTAAAGCGTTGAAACATATTAATAGAAATAGGGTAATATATTTATGCGGAGGACAAAAATAATACAAGATATTTGCATTCTTTGTTTTTATATCTAGTAATTTTCATGATCGTATATCATCTATCACATATTGATTTTCAATTAGATTAAAATATTTAATAATTACATATTTATGAAAGTAGCCTAAACGCTCGTTTACTAATTGCTAACTTGTTTGACTAATTATATGCAAAGTTAGATTATTATAATATTTTATAGTTTTTTAATGCATAAATAACATAAGTCCAATTTTTCAGTTGAATTTTTAGCTATTTTTAAACTCATGTTCAAAACACTTTTTATCAGAATATAGACTCAGAATTTAAATGCTATTTATTAGATCTGTTATTTTCCTAAAGAAATGTATAAAATTAACATTTAACTAAAAGAATAACTATTATTTACTTTTTAAAATAAAGCATCATCAAAACCATGGGTTATTGCAGTATCCGTTATCGGTGTTATCGCTTTATTGGCTGTTGGAATCGCATCTTTTAGCGTGGGACGGTATGTAATAGATTATTTAAAATTTCACTTTTTAATGTAATATTACGGATCTCAGGTTATTATGTCGCAGATAAACAATTCATAATATCACTAATGCCCGGAAAGTTATGAATGTATTGCTACGGTCACCCTAATTATGACTTTCTTTTAAACCATTTTCTCATGTAAATGACTCTTTAGTTGAAAAATAAATAGGGTGACCGTAGCAATATATCCATAAGTTTCCGTGCTTTAAATATCACTTTAAACATTTTATTATTATAAAATACAAATACAATTTATCTGTGTGATAGGAAAAGGTGGCATCTTATATGTGCTTCAACATGAGAAAAACATGTTTCAAGTTTAGGTGTACATTAAAACGCACGCATTAAAAGTATTTATTTTCAAATAATTTTGTACATTAATATTCATTTTTAGAATCAGAATCAAAAATATCAATTAAATCGTCATTTTCCATAGAATGGTATTCTAAAAAATTTGATATGACATTTTCTAGAACCTCAGGAATGTAAATCCAGTGTTATCTTAAAGAACCTGTTAAACTCAAGTACCACCTTCTTTTATCACACAGATCAATTGTTAGACACTGTAGTGTCAGGCGAACACAGGTTTCAGCGCTAAACTTTACCTAATATATTGTATGTATGTGAAGAGTGCTTTTATGGATGTTTCTATTTTTGTATATTTATAGGATGACCACCTGACTAGTTTTGGCCTGAATTTTCTCGACTTAAAGCTCTTATTCCGAGTCCCGACCAGGGTTAACAAAACTTTCCATTTGTCCCGACTTTTCAACTTAAATAATGCTAAGCATTAAATTTTTTTTCTTTACTTAAGAAATTCTTTAAAAGTTTTAATGCATAAATATTAATTATCGAAATTCTTTAGTCACAAACACATAAGAAATCATCAGAATTTGTAAGAATTAGTGATAAATACCATTTAAAAAATATAAATAAATTGCATTAAAAAAATTTTTTTAAATAAAATTCCCGACTTTGAAGAAATTTATCCCGACTTGAGACCTCACATAAGTGGCACCCTATAAATTTATGGTTATGTTTGATTAAACTATGATGTCTTAGACTTTTACTTATATTTTTGTATCTAAACTTATGTATCGTCACTATTTAATAATATATGTAAACAAATATTTGTATCATAAAAATATATAAGTAGTAACTACGTTAAATATATATTATTATTAATGCATTTTTTAATATTTATTCTCTCACTTATTAATTTTATCTATAGATATAAAGGTTTACAAAATAAAGACATTATATTACCATCGGATGATCGCAGTTCGAGAGTTCAACAATTATCACGATCACGTGTCCTACAAACGGCTCACTCATCACGAAATAATTAATTACTACATCTTAAAATTGCTAAATTATGTGAAAGATAATAACACATGCAATATAATATAATAGATAATGTACGGAAATAAAATAAAATAAAAAACAATTATTAGAGAATCGATTTTTCATATTACAAATTCTAATTATTCTAATAAATATATGTACAATAAACTTATACTTAAGTAATGTACACTTTTCTCATTCATATGTAATAAAAAATAAAATTAAAAATATTTTTGAGATAAATAATAATATAAAAATTTTGAATTAAAATGTAAGCTACAGTTTCCATTCCCGATCACAGTAGCGAAAAACTGCCGTTTGTCTCGATTTTTCAAAAAAATATTCATCATTAAAATGCTTTTTTTTCTTTACAAAGAAAATCTTTGAAATTTACAATTCAACATTATTTATTATGATATTTTATTCAGAAACACAATTGAAATCGTCATAATGTTTGACTATTTTCACAATCTTTATAGGATTAAAATTTTTTATATGAGTAATTAAAAAATTATTAAAATATCCTATCTTTAGAAAAATTTCTCCAAACTTTTAACCTCAACGAGCTGATCACACTAGTAATGTCATATGATTAAGTGTCTTATAGATGTAAATAACAGAATTATAGTAATTTCTGTTAGAAAATGACATCAAATTTAGTTTAAAAGTGTCATTTATGCTGATTAATTCATTAAAAAACCTGAATAATAATTATTGCTCATGTGACAAATCTTAATGATGAAAATCAAATGAACAAAATCGTTGTGAATGTGACAGTAGCATTGGTTTTGTTAAAGAAGGCGATAGATGTATAGAGATGGCCTAAATTGTGTATCCTCTTATTCACATTCGATGGGCTTCACTGCAAAGCTTTGCTGTACTATTGCATTGTGCTGCATTACAGTGAAGCCCATCAGGTGTAAATATGCCACCCCCGTACACAAAAAGATCCCTGTGACCCTTTACTAAAACTATGTGTCGAAAATACACATTGCATTAGTTACGGCATTGATTTGAGTGATTATTATTATTGTTATTGCGATGATGGATACGAATTAAAAGTAAGTTTATATATATAATTCACATTTTAACATTATAGCTTTTTTGTATATCCAAAAATGGGGAGTAATAAATTTTAAAATTTTTATATTTACGGAAATTCATTATAAATATTTTTTCACTTCGAGTTAATTTTAGGTCATTAGAAAAGTTAGTATTGATAAAGCACTTGAGACAATTTTCAATAAGCGCATACTAATTGAACTTATCTATGATAAAACTTTTTAATGTTCGTGAATAGATGAAAATTATTTATAAAAAAATTTAATTTACTATAATATAGCGATATTTTATATTTAAAAAAAATAATTTTCAACCGATAAGCGTAACACATTGCATTGCAACACTCCAGGGAAGCCTATAAAGTGTAGATTTTATTCTATCTAAAAATTAACGATATAAATTTATTTACAATAACGGACATCGGGAATAATTAAAAATATTTTATTTTTAATTATTCTTAATATTTAATCAAAACAAACAATTTACAGATATCGATAAATCCTATTCATATTGTCAGCCTTCTAAATGTCATTTATTAACAAATATGTGTGAACAAACATCTAAGAATAATAAAACAATTCCAAATAAATATGACAAAGAATTTAAATTTACATCCGAATTTACCTGCGGATGTAAACCGGGATATTCTTTCGACAGAAGTAATCCGAATAAATGCAAATAAAATGACGAAAATAAATAACGTTAAGACGTTAAATGCGGTCCGAATGCGAAATTCTCAGATGGTAATTGCTTTTATCCGAATCGATTTGTATATGATAAGAACAATAAAAAAATGTATAATCGACCCGACATGGTGTGACAATAAATGATTAACACAGTCATGTACAATTGAGAAGGATAATGTCATTTGTGATTGCCCTAAACCGGGATACAAATTAATTGCCTCAAATGGATTATGTGAAATTAATACACACTGTGGTGACAATGATGATGGTAGAAAAGTATGTAAAAAAATGAATGCGAAATGTATAAAAACTTCGGGTGACACAAAAGGATATAAATGTGTATGTACGCCCGGAACTGTTCAGATTAAGTCCAAGTGTTTTGATATATGCGCGAACAATGAAATTATTAAGAAATGCAAAGACTTAAATGCAAAATGCGTTCCGACATTTGATGAGAAAAATGGACATAAATGCGAATGTAATAAAATGATGATACGAATAAATAATGATAATGAAGTGTGTAAATTGGCGATGTACAGCTTAATATCATTAATGGAAGTAAATGTCAAAGATATTTTGTTATACTTAGGAACATATGGTAAAAATCGATATGTTAGATCATTGAGTAATGGAAAAACTAAAGCAACAATAGAAGCGGAGAAATGAAAAGATGCATATAATAAAGCATTGATGAGTAGAAAGTTAGTTAATGATATTGAAAATGCAATTGCAAAATCCATAAAAGGATAATCGAATGACATTATAGGCATAATCGTAATGAATAGTCTTATAAAGAATGTGAGCGTAAAAATTAATTACTCAATTCAAATTACAAAAGAACCAAATGACTCTAATCCATTAAATTGTATTCAAAAATCTGACGGAATCTGTACAATCGGAAATATGTCAATTATTGAATATACAGCGGTATATATTGATAATATATTGATAATGTAAGTTAAAAACTCATTTTTAAATATTAGATTATTATTTTCATTATTTTATGATGTTTAAAGGCGTGCGATTATAATCCAAGTGATAAGTATGCAAATACAGTATGCAAAAAAAATATCATTCTCATCACAATATCAGTGTTTGTGTGACAAAAATTCCAAACCCGTTGATGATAAGTGTAAGAAAATTGGTAAAAATAATGAGAAATCTTTATGCGCACAGTCATGTTTAAAGAAAAATGCATGTCTTCAAAGTAATTCAAATATACGTGATGAAAATAAACATGAAATATGTGCACCGTTAAACACCATTAAATTATGCGGATTCTAATGGTAAACTGTATGAATGCCGATGCAAAAAAGATTTTAGACGATTTAATGGTCAATGTATGGATTCATGTACTAATGTCACGTGCAGTAATAGAGGTAAATGTGTAAAATCTGCAGATGATGAATATAAATGCGTATGTAATGATGAGTATGGCGGGGATAATTGTGAATACGTTCGCTCATGTAAGTCAACTGTATTAAAATTTTAATTTTCTATATTCGCTAAAACGTAATTATTGTAAGCATTCTCAGTGATTACTGTATTATTTAATAAGTCCAAGAAAATTTGAAAATTAATATATATTCAATATGAATACAAAATTATTTAGTTATTATTAAAGCCTTACATTTTATTTGTTTTTCATATGCATTCGAATGCATTGTCCAGTGTTAGAATAAAGTAATAATTTTCAACTTTTGATTCAATTTCAATTTTACACTCTCCATTCTAATACTGGACATTCCAATGCATAATGGTAATATACAATTTTATAGAGTGACCATAAAAATCCGATGCATTTAGTTTTATAATATACAGTCAAATCTGGATTTATGTTTCTCAATATTTATGTCCTTTTTTGTTTTATGTCTTAAGTATTTGAAAACGCCATTCACTTGTATGTTTTAGTAATGTTAATTATGCTTATTTCTGAGTTGACAATTTACTTAGAAAAAGAAACGTAATTACTAAAACATGGAAACATCTTGACGAAAATAAGATAATATATTTATTCGGATGACAAATACAGTACTTATTCGATTTTTTAACATGAATTGTCCCTCCCTCAGTCATAAGGTCTAATGCTAACATTATTCAATTTTGTGACCGAATTTTACCGGTCCCTTCGGTGTTACAAAAACGTTTGTTAACTATCTTATTTAACTAATTATATGCAAGGTTTTCACAAATATTTTATATGTTTTATATCGCAAAAGAATTTTAAGTCCAATTTTTTAGTTTAATATATAGCTATTTTTAGCTTTATGTTCAAGAAAAATTTTATAAGCTTGTAGACTCAGAATTTAAATACTAGCTTTTCATTAAATTCATTAGTTATTTTACTACAAACATGATTGAAATAAATATTTAACAAAAAATTTATTATTAATTATTTTTTAAAAAATTTAAGAATCATCAAAACCATGGGTTATTGCAGTATCAGTTATCGGTGTTATCGCTTTATTGTCAGTCGGAGTCGCACCATTTAACGTCGGACGGTATGTAATTGATCATAATTTAATATTTTAATTATTAATTTAATACTTATAAAACAAGATTATTTTTTATACATTTCACACATCTTATATTATTTATGTTATTATTTATTTAATTTTGATCACAGATATAAGGGTTTACAAAATAAGGACATTATATTATCATCAGATGATTGCAGTTCGAGAGTTCAACAATTATCACGATCACGTGTCCTAGAAAAGGCTCACTCATCACGTAATAATTAATCACTATAACATTTATGAAATGATCAATTTATTGAAAGAATTTTAAAACACATCAATATAATTAGCACTTTTAAAATTTAAAATAAAATTATAAACAATTTTTCGAGAATCGATGTTTCTAATCACACAGTATAACATTTTGATAACATTATCGATATCTGTACTAAAGTTACCAATCGTAAAACAAAATTTCGTAAAACGAAACGATCGTTTCGTTTTAGGTTTGAAATTTATCGTTTCGTTTCGTTTTTAAAAATTTTAAATAAAAAACGAAAAATATTTGAAAGTGCTATAGAATGTAATTTTATATATTGCATTGTAATTGTAAAGCCAATTTTAATACTGCAAATAACGTTATGTCATATTTAAGCATATGTTATGATTTAAGTAATCATACTCATGTATATTCATTATTTTTAAAATTTTCTTTTTTATCGTTTCGGTTTGTTTCAAAATATTTTTCTATCGTTTCGTTTCGTTTTTGATTTTTGGTCAAAATGGTAACTCTAATCTGTACGATGAAATGCATACTTTAGTGATTTATATATATATATATATATATATATATATATATATATACGGTGTGTCAATTTTATCTCTTTCAAATGTGTCAGTAAATAATACTTAGTTTCTACATGCTAATGGGCAATGATACATCATGAAAAATTGCACTGCAATTAAATTATTCATTTTTATGAGATGAGTATCTTGACTTTGCTCAACGACAAGTTGTGCAAAATGTTCCTTTTTTCTGACAATAATCGCTTTTTCCGCAATTATAAACTTTAATGTAAATATTTTTATTGCAACCTTTATTATAGCCTGTATAATAACGTTCGTTTGCGATTAAATATTTAAAAAATTGAGGGTCCAAATTCGTTATAATCCTTCCATTAGCTCATTAGCATGTAGAAACTAAGTATTATCTATTGATACATTTGAAAGAGATAAAATTGACACACTGTATATATTAAAAAATTAAAATTAAAAATATTTTTGAAATAAATTTATTTGTTAAATTATATTTAAACGTCAACAAATTACGTAAAAATGATAATAAGTATTTATTTACGTCTGCTTAAAGCAAAACATTGAAATTTATGGGATAGCAATTTTTTGAGACTTTTGAAAACTATCTAATATTTCACATTTAATTATGTAATAAGTTATTACCAATTATTACTAATAACATTAAATTTAACATTCATTATGCATTAGTATTACAATTAAGTTAGAGAATTTAATTTTGTGAAATAAAGATTTTAGAATTACTATAAAAGATATTTACTTACAAGGAACGTCACTCAAAGGTAAATCACCGATTTCCGTGAAACTTTTTTTAATTTTAGTAATCCATATATGTACATATAAAAAAGTGACATTAGCTGCTCATATAAAGGTTTTGTATTTTTAATAATTAAAATAATTATTTTTTGCATTGAATAGTACTGCATTGAATGTCAAAGACTATATAGCATATGGCATATGGCATATACTCAATACAATTCAATGCAAAAAATAATTATTTTAATTATTAAAAATACAAAACCTTCATATAGGCAGCTAATGTCACTTTTTAAATTGTACACATATGAAGTACTAAAACTTTGAAAACTTTTACAGAAATCGGTGATTTACCGGTGGGTGACGTTCTTTGAAGGAAAATCTTGTTAGATTTTAACATTTTTTTTTGTAATAACAAGTCCTTTTAATTGTTTAAAATCAAATGCATTTCACTAAAAAATTTTGTTGCATTATTTTGAAATATTTTCTTTGCATCACTCTGTAAGCATATCTCAAGCAATTACTCAGTAGTGAAATATGAATTGCACATTTGTATAATCATAATTCAAAATAATATAACGTTAACCTTTGATATATCTTTTGTTAAAAAGTAAAAGCGGATGCAAAATATACTTATGGATGATTTTTAGTGGTTACTGATCTATTTTCAAAGTGATCATAGAATGTGTCAATAAAAGATAAGAATTAAATGGAAGTTATGAAAACCCTTATAAATCAAATAAATAAAGTATGAGTCATTTCTTGAGCTGATAGTTTCTAAACGTTTCCAATGTGTTATTTAGGCTATAGCTTAATAAATTTTATATTAATTTAATAATACGTTAACATATGATAAGCTAACACATGGAAACCGTCACGGCAAAGTCATTTAGCTAATTTAATAGTTGTAAAATTTTAATAAAAATTAACATACTAGTAAATATTAAACTAATTTAAATACATATATTTTCAAAATTTTTCAGTGACCGGAAGTGCTATTACGCGTATGTTCGCTATTACGAGCAATGAGCATGTCCATATATAGATTATTGCATAGCATTTCAATATGCAAACTTATCTATTATATCACAGAATACATTAATTTTTGAAATTTATCAAAATTTATAATAAATATTTCAACAAATTTTAAATAATATCATAGACTAGATTCACTCATTATTATATTTAAATGAAAAAATGAAAAAAATTATATCATTAATTAAATACAATTAATATAATTAATTTAATATATTCTTTCAATGATAGTGCAATATATGTGTATTGGTATTAAATATATAGTGCTATGCGCTCAATGTTCGTAAATGCGAACATTATAATGTGCCTGAAAATTTTCCCAATCTAAACAATTATAATTAATACACAAATTATGCTAAAATAATCTTTGACTAATATTCTACAAATATCAACAGTAATTTTTTAAAAATTAATTAAAACATTAAATATTTATTAATATTTGAATGACGTAAAAAAATATACAATATTTTGTCTTTCATTGTGTATTTATATAAAACAAATGACGATAGCAGGGAAATCGAAACTTTATACAGAGTGTTTATTATAAAAGTGTTTTTTTACAAATACTAAATCAAAA
>LBFL01016834.1:11109-24957 GCA_000988845.1 Hypochthonius rufulus
ATATACACATATACATATGTATATGGAACCATTTGAACAATTTTTTTTTATTGCATTCAATTATTTGATACGTTCAAATATATGGAGTATCGTCGAATGATGATTACTGTTTGAAGAGAATTAACGGAGTTTGATAAGTAAATGAAGATATTGTCAGAGTAAGGATTTCAATGTAATAGAAAATGATGGCAAAATGATTGCGAAGACATTATTAACAATTAAGATGTACCAATGCAATGTATACATAGAATGTAATACATGCATAGAAATTGTCGTCAATTCAATACAACCAAATCGTTGGACAAATAAAGTACACCCACGATCATGAGATTTATTATATGCAAACATTAGAGGGAAATGGGATGGTTATGTGATAACCATACATGGATGAATGAGGTCTGTGATGAGAATTCTCAGAACATATTCAAATGGATAAAGAAAGAGACATAAAAGGTCAAATGCTGATTCACCATTTATATTTATTAAGACATATATATATATACATATACATATATATATATATATTAAGATTGACAAACGTGTTCAGTCATCCCAAATGATGGAAATTATTTCTTAAACTAATAAAGTGAATATCGATCCTTATATTAAATGCGATAAAACGGAAGAATATGAGCTTAAGAATTGACCTCATCTGATGCTACTTAATACTGAAATGATCAACACGAATGTGTCGACATTAGTATATGAAAAATATACTTTAGTTTATCGCACATTTTAAAGAGACGACACGAAAAGGAGTTTTTATCGTAACGGCAAAACTCGAAGTTTAAACATCATCAATTCATAAAAGAAGTGAAATTTGAAGCATCACTTTATGGTTGTGCCGAACCAATGATAAGAGTGATAATGCTGCTGCTGCTATGGATGAAAGTATTGCATAAAGTATTGTATAATGCAGTGGAGGATCAAAAGGAGTGAATAGAGAAGAGCAAAACTTAAGAGTTGATGTGAATCGAAAGTCATCAGAAAGTTATTATTATGCGGCACTCTCTTTTCATAAAGAATATTACAAATATCCATATGCCTGTTGAACGTCAGCACAATATGTTACGCAAATTTCATGCCGAATCAACACATTCACTGTGTCCAAACACTTCAGTCGCCCATTCCAATGACATTCAATCCCAAACCAATGTATATATACATGTATATGTACGTATGGAAACTATTATTATGTAATAACATCGGTGTTATCGGAATGAATTATCCCATAATATTTGTGACATTCTGCGATACAAAATTCATCATTCGTTAAACAGCATTTAATGGGAAAAAATGATTTTTCTCCGGTTCTATAAGAAATTAGCACCAAATTTAGAACAAAATAATAGTTATAAATTAACAGTCACAAATTGTAACGGAAAAAATATTTTTTTTATATATTTAAACGCTTTAAATTACATATGAAAATAATGACTCTGAACATTTTGTTAATGAACAAATTCGCACAGAACTTAATGAGAAATGCCTTTTGATGCTCGCATTATAATGTTGATTAATGTATTGTAATTAATGGTCCATCTGATGCCATCTGCGCTCTCCTTTCTTGTGTCATGTATTCTATTATCGGAGACACCAAAAAATAGCGCGTAACTAAATATCACAGAACAAACACCGACAGTACTCTCTGTTTTATCTTTTAGTGCCGAAAAAGTAAAGCTAAAGACTGTTTTAATCTATTTGAGCGGAGGATATACTAAAGGATATACTAAATCCACAGCGTCCATTATGCATAACGTGAGACAGAATTATTGAGCAACAAACAGTGCTTAAGTAAATGTATAAACAAATTAATAACGCGTCCATTGGAATTACAGTTTAAGGCTATGAATAGTGACGATAGTTAAGAGGTAATTCAAATATAAAATGATAGTTACGGTGAGACGTGAAACATTTTAAGCGTTCAGGTGATGGATTATGATTAGAATGGGTGAGAATGCGATAGGAGAGGGCTTATGACGCGTTTCATATCAATAAAAATTGTTTACCTAATAAATAGAGGGCTAAAGTTTAACGTGTTTAATTTGCATCATTTCTTTGAAATCAGTTAAAGTGAAGTGAAAAAAAACACCGTTAAACTGCAGCGATAATGTTTATTATAATGCATTAGAGATGTGTGTGCTGAAACTGTTTGCCTATGGTATGGTCTCTCCTTTTTCCTTATTATTTCATCAATCAAATGAAACACATTTAAGACCCGTTACTTTAAGCTTAAGTTTTGGTCGCGGTAATCTCTTAATGGAAAAAATCACATTTATTGAGGCCGTATATATTCAAATAGAGAAGAAAAACTGTGCCGAGAAGCGAATGACTCGACTCTGCAGTCACTGTATGAATATATATGAATGAATATATTCCTAACTGCAGATAAGAAATAAATGTGCGGAAATTCTCATGATTAAGACGAAATATCAAACAAAATTACCAAAATAAGCAATAAATTTCATTGGTTATTCATGGGTTCGGTTAATAAATTCGAAACGACAATTTTGTACATCATTTATCATTTCTTTTGAATACGGTTATGATTAAGAAATAAAATTTGTCCCTTTACTTTAAGTGATAATCGAATTATCATAATTTTGACATGCGAATGATATCAGTTAAAGTCATAAATTTTCTATTTTCTCCAGTTTTGTATTTCTCTCTTAATATTAAGTATAATTAAGTATAAGTATAATATCTTTACATATGAATTTCTTAAACGCCCACAGATTAACTAAATTTAGAATAAATTACATGCGTCGACATTAAAAAGCATAAATCGAGTTGATTTACATTGCATTTTTCAATGTCTAATACCCCAGTGAAACATTTATGAATGCAAAACTTTTCTAAAATACTTATTTCTGTAATGATGATTTATTCAATAGAAAATTGCATAACTTTCACCGAAATAACCAATCAAATGCGACGGTACTTTCATGAGAATATTTTCGCTGAAAAGTAATACGTTCTACAAAATAATTAACGTCATACTCTGTTAAAGCGCTTAAACATTAAAAGTAAAATTACAAAACGTTTCATTATAAATCAGCATCAGCATCAGCATCTGTTCTCTTTCGATCCGTCTTTATGTTTACGTATCCCCCAATTTTAGTTCTCGAAACATCTCGAAACATCAGCAGTGAAAAAAGAATTTCATTTATACGGATGCACCTTTTGTTCTGCAACAATAGTTCCTCAACACTCAGCAAAATTGAAGCACTTCGGCAATAACATTAAAGTAATAATAATTCATTTAACCACAATTTCAGGCAAAATTATCGGCGCATGACCCAAACATTTTACAGTTGAGGAGAGACGTGAATTATAAGTTATTTAAAAAGTTGGAAAGTTTTGGGGGTTTCGGAGGGGCTTTAGAATTGGGCTGTGTTTGGGGAAGATAATAAGTGACACGGCAGGGGCAGGTGTGCAGCATGTCAGAGGGGTCATCGTTCAAACATTTGGCAAATAAGAAATGCCAAATTTACTGGAAAACCCGAGGCTATGGAATTCGCCATTCCGAACCCAATTGAAGCTCACTCAGGATTATTGTACTTTAGTTTGACACGAGAGTTCGGGAATTAGACACATCTTTTATACTGTTATACTGTTAAGTTAGGGATTCAATGTTCGTACTGAAAACTCACGCATACACTGCATACAGCTGTTGGTATCTACCTTTAGGTGGTACCATCACCACTGTAATATCAATAAAAGACAATACCCCGAGAATATTAAACCGATTGACGCATGAAAGCAGATGCGACACTATGAGTTTGTAGATGTTTCGGATTTATGTATTTAATCAATTTATTTTCCGTGGAAATTTAAATCAAAAGAAAAATGCGAATGTAAAAAAGAAATGAGAAAAATTTTCAAGAAAATAATAGAAAAACCTATTAACTCAATCATTGCTCGTCTCATATTTAAGTTGAAAAACAATTATGGCAATAGTTTCATAACAAAACTGAGAATTTAATTAAAGGTAATTATTATTATGAATAAAAATTACCATTTCTGTACATAAGAGAATTTGGAACAACACCCATATTTGGAATAGAAATACGGGTTCAGTAAAAACCTTCACTATAAACCATTATTTAACATGAATTGGCGGAGAAGAATTGAATATCTAATGTTCTCTGTGTTAATATATTTCTCATGTTTTTTTCTTAAACTTTTATACATATATTCCTGTGATACTCACTCCCACTTCATTCTAACCGTGCTAAGGTTGATTGGACTGTTATCATAGCTGAGGGCATCACTAAAGTCCGAAAAAATAGGGGCAAAAGAGGGAGAGAGTTGTGAAAGAAATCAATAAAGTGGTAATCGATTGGGATGAAAGAACAGCGATAGTAAAAGTATTACTTTTTGTATCATCTCTATAAAAAATACTATTTTTGCATGTTTATACCTGAGTTTTCCATTAAAACTTTTCAATGATCCCATCACGTATGATACCGGCCGACACAAGTGGATTGGGATCGGATGCAATTTAAGATTATGTCGGTATATATATATATATTATTTAATATTCTATTGACATATACCTTTTGATGCCATACAATTCATCAAAGTAAAGACAATATTGTTGCGTGCGAATTGAAGAAAATGGAGAAAAGTGAGTCAAAAGAGAAATGAAGATGATTGTATATCCATCGTTTGAGCTCCGAACTGAATTTACCGAATGAATTACAATAAATTTGCAATAAAACAATATGCAACTGCTATGGCAACATTTGCCCGATCAATAAAAGGATTACATTTTCAATACATGTCCAAAGAACGTCCTTTGAACACACATTCGTGTACGTCATTTAAATTCAACTTTAGGCTTAAGTATCGGTTAATAAATTTAACACATTCATTTGAGTGTATTGAGACGGGCAAAAATAAGAGACAACAGAGACAACACCCTTCGACTTAACATTAAGCTTTAGGCATTCTTTGGGAAGTTTAAGTACAACTTTTTTGATTATTTCAGACGAATCCGCAATGCATTTAGTTTGGCGTTAGAATGATATACCCCCACATACAAAGATGGACTTTCTTCTTCTTTCTTCGGTATGCCGTTCACAACAAATTTTATGGCCGTTATCCAAATGGAGGCACAATACAAAATAAAGAGTGAAACCATCCCTATTTGTGTTATTTTCTTAGTCCTTTCATTTAGACATATAAATATATCCGATTCAGTGTGACATTAATAATGTGATTTTATTTGATCCTTAGGGTTACAGAGACAAAAAAGTTTCTTCTTTTACCAATTTGTTAACTGACAGTACTTAACTCAATATATTTGTTCCGAAACTCCGCACCACAGTGATGATTCGTTCTGATGAAACCATAACGAAATTGACGATGAAAAAAACAAAAATTCATAAAATATTTGTCTCGATATATCAATAAAGTAATAAGTCTGTGATAAAGAAGAGGAGAGACATCAATCCCTATGACTTGAATTGTCATAAAGACATGAGAAGAGACGCTCTGTTAACCATTAACAGTTACATTCGATGCAATCGCAGTAACGATGAGATGCCATTCGATTAGAACATTAGAACATTGCGAAGGATCTCTTTCCTGTTGGACTTTCAATCGAATTTAGCGGAGGCAATAATATTGGGAAAACCCTAAATTAAACTCGAGTGCGAGTGAATATTGTTCGGTTCTCTATAGGGGTTTACATGTGTAGCAACAAATTATTGTGTGAGACATTTTAATGTGGAGAAAGATAAAGCCGATGCAAGAATCTGATTCAATACAATTCATTACATAAGAGTCCGTTTAGATTAACACACACATACAGTGAAAGCACTTGACTCTAACGTTTTGGATCTGCAAAGTCCTTCGATGACCCTCATTATCGGAAAGTAGCATCAGAAGCAACATCTTCTTATTGGAGATTCGAGTATTTCCAAAACAGATGATTGAAGTTTTAAGCATTACCATTAAATCTGATGAGACTTATAGAAAATCAATTTTACATTCGACTCTTCGACTCTTCGACATTTGCAACTCCTTTAACACTACGATACTCTTCGGAGATTTTTCATTTCAATCTCTTTATTTGACATTTTCTGGCATTTGGCAGCATACACATTATTTGCAATGCAATAGAAAAAATAAAAATCAGAGTCATCATTACTTTAGTAATGCCAACATATGGTACGATATGCAAACGTTTTTAGCATTTATTTTCATAAAATTGCAAAAAAGTCAAATCCTCTTGTAGAATGTGAGTTTTAAGGAACCCTAAAGTATATCAGAAATGTCAATTTCAAGTTTTTACAAATAAACTCAAAAAAATTTTAAATTAATTCAATTTAATTGAATTATTCTCAACAAAAATTATCACAATTGAATTATGGAAATACATTTTCAAATAATCATTAATATAAACTTTTTCTTTGTGATTCATTTATTTAATAATAAATATAAACAAAATATAAATGCATTTATTCTAACATTTTTCATGACGATTGTTCCACGCATAGCAACAGTCGATACTCAAAGACGGGAATAATTTGTGTTTATCATTACTTAAGGTGAGTTTACCTTAAAGCGAATAATGCGTTAGTTTAATAAAAGTCAATTCGATAGGGGAAATACGGTAAAAGCATATTTAAGTTTAGTAAATGATCAGTTACGAAGACCTAAACTCATTGAATTGGTATGTGAAAATGCATGATCACCTTTCCTATCCTCTGGACGATGGTTTATTTAAGAGGAGAGAAAACATCATTGAGGTTTAACGTCAGATTCATATATATTTTACACTTTTGGTTCTAAAAATCCAATACAAAGCGTCTCCATTTGAAGTAATATGTCATGAGGCATTAGTAAATATGTTTTAGTGATGAATCATATCATATTATCATCATCTTTAAGATCAAAGGAAAGGGCATTTCCTTCGATTCGATACATTCTTTCAAATGTACGGCTCAATACTTTTTTACGCTATATTTTCGGTTATTTACGGGGTATTGTTATTGTATGATACGAAAGAATATAATAAACGATTTCATCTCAACCGAAAGAATCATCATCAGCTAAATTCATATAATAATTATTGATTTTTTTCTCCATCATCATACATATGATAGAATTATCATTTTACGCTCATAGTCTTAGAAATAAATTGAAAAAATATTTCTCAAAACGAAAAGAAATTTTACATAAATTTGCATTATCAAAATATAATAACATTAAAAAGCCGTTCTCTAAACAAATGCAAGTTTCTTATGATAACACTGATAAAATGTTTGCAAATGTCTGAGAAAATATGACTAAAAAATTATCCGCAAATAAATTATAAACCATAATCGGGTACATCAACCGAATGGAACAGAACGTACAACAGAAAGTACAACAGAAACGATGATGAAGTGTATAAAAGACAAATACAAACATATTATTGGGGACGTTCCGCATCCATATAATTTACTAAACCCGCGTATGTGCATATGTGCTATTAGTGTATGATTATCCTCTGATGAGAGTTGATCATTGTCATTGTGGGATCATCTTTCGGTGATATCTCTTATAACAAATCAGGTCATAGTATGTGCAGACATCCTCAACATGGCCTCACCTCCACTACTCCATGCACTATACCCACATAAATGCAGCAGAACATTACGGTGGAGAATGTAAAGCATTTGCTGCTCATCACCGTACCTCGTCTCAAGGCCTTAGGCCTGACGACCGTACATATCGGGAATTACTATTAATGTCTCGATTTACCTTTTTTGTTGGCATCGGTACACGTTAATAACAGTATTATCAACCAAAGCGCGTGCATCATCATCGTAGTACAATAGTTTGTCACTCGTAACGGTTCTAAATCAATTTACCACTAAAGACGGTACAATGAACCGATGATTCACAGTAAATTTGTGAAATATGAATATACTGATAACAGTTAATTATAGCACATAAAGAACACGCATTCAGATTTCTCCTCTTTTTTGATATTATTTCTTATTTATTTAATTGAACATTTGAGTCTCTTCGCAATTGGAGTGTGTATTATTAGGAAATAACATTTACTTCAGGAACAGGCTTTAAACTTGGGTTGTGTTATACTCTCTGTGGAACTGCGCTGTGAGAGAACTCTCAGAGTCGAGACTCCGGAGATGTTCTTCGGGGAGGAACAACAATGATGACGTCACAAATGGTATCGTAATTATCGATCGTTGAGTCGTTTGGCAATTTCTTTAGCGTTAGCGTTTAGCGTAGGAAAAGAGTGATCGTTTTGAGTCGGACTGAAAATGCTGATAAAATAAGAAACATCAGCGAATCCTAACATTACACTTTAGAAACTTTTCCATTATATACGCTCTCTTTTTGTGGTTAATAAATTTTATAGATTTTTTCCATTCTTTTTTAATATTCGTGTATACACTGCGTATGCAATTATTAATATTTTATTTAGAGATGATCATTTTAGTCTAGACTAAAGACTAGACCAAGACTAATCTAGGGTAAAGTCTAGACTAAAGACTAAAATTTAAGAAAAAATTAAATAGTAAAACACTAAAGACGAAGACTAAAGCCAAATTTTTAAATTGAAACTAAGGGCTAAGATATATTAGTCTGCAAAACTAAAGAAAAAAATTAGTCATTTGATTATCACTAAGAATATCTACAGATATATTTAACCATAGGAAATAAATGCAAATATAATGAGTTTTATAACGGTACATTAGTTTTTACAGAACATTGATACAATCATATGGTGAAATGCTTCATAAATGTTCGATACTTTCAATGTTCAGGCGATAAATATATATCAAAAATATACTTTAAATGGTATTATAATAAATACAGTCATTTATAAATTAATATTAACATACTTAATTAATGAATTAACTATTAAATTTGATGTTATGTCAGTAAAGGTTCACTTTCGTCATACATTTGTCTGAGTGAATCATCCGTTTCACTATTATCAGAATTAATTCCGCATCTTAACCTTTGACCCGAAGTTGAAGGTCCCGATTGATTTTCTGGTAAATGTCCCGTACTTTGAGAAATGCCATAAAAAAAGTACATAAAAAGTCCTAAAGAAGTAAAATATAATTTATAAGTAATGGAATAACTTTTATTGAATAAACATTAACAGATACACGCATGAAATAGTTTAAGAGACTGATTAAAGATAAGATATGAGAGAACATTTCCAAATATGCGAATATGAGAATATGAGAAAATTGGTATAAAATTGAGTAAAATAAAAAAGAGAGAAACAAAATTATTCATTTTTGTATAACAATTTCACTACTATAAGATTCGTTAAGTTTTGCGTTTTGTTCTGTTTTCACATTATATTAAAGTGCTCATCTTTAGCATAGAAATCATTGTCGCGTTCAAATTTATCGGCACACATTAATTAGAGCCGTGACTTATATGGATATGTCAGAGATGTAATGATAATGGAGTAAATAGATCAATAAAATGTACCGGAAGTGATGCAAATTGTGACATGAAATTAACATTAATCAATTTTTACAGAAATATTAAGAATTTTCTTTTGATATATTAAATTATATTTCTAATTATTATCTAATTATTCATTTAATTTAATTGTGTGAATCTCAATAAAGTTATGCCTTTGATAATTGTAAAATATATGGATACTAAATTCTCACTGCAACAATGTTTTTTCACATTAGATTGGCACTGTATATTTTAATGGTTCAACGGGTAACAACTATTGTATTACAATAAATAAATCATTTCAAAGATCACAAAATATGTTTTAAAAATGAAAACACTAATGACATTCGATGGCCTTTTTCTTTCTAATATTTTAAATATCATAAAACTATATTTAATTTCACTTCAATTAAACTCATTATTATAAACATATTTAAATCTACAATTGATTAATACTATAATATTCTAATTGTATATTTTTGGGTAAATATATATTTATAATTAGTAAAATATATAAAATTCTTTAAATATTATATTAAAATGTTTCATAAAACACTAATATGAACACCAATTGAATATATAATATGAATATATGTATGTCTGAGACTAGTGAATGGCAATTGAATTGTTTTGCGATTCAAATTTCACAGATGACTCCGGATTATTATTTTTATTCAATTTCCTTTCATTGCTGTTCCAAATCCCATAAAGAATATAAATGCTTAATCCTGAAATATCAATTAAAAGGATCACTAAATTCGAGTTAATTTGAGAAGAATGAAATGAAAACATACAAAACCAAAACACATGCAAAACTAAAACTTTCGGGTAAAACACACATTTTTATTCATTTCATTTTTGGGAATCATTCATTAAAACGCAGAGAATGGACTCACCAATGAACATCCAAACTCCGAACCTAATCCATGTCATGGTTGATAATTTGAGCATCAAATAAAAGTTGACGAACATACTCAAAACAGGTACGAGCGGAACCCATGGAACCTTAAGTATTTCCGATATGTATTCATTTATTTATTTAATTATCATTCATAATTCCCTTATATTACCTGAAATGATATTCTCTTAGCTGATGACGGTTGTGATCCTAAAGCAAGTATCGCGATAACCAAAAATACGAATACAATGACTACGCTCACAATCGATGGGATATCAAAATTGGATAATTCAGTTTGAAGTGCCACGAGAAGAGAATCGAACACAATCAAAAGAACACCTTTAAATTGTTAAATAATTATTAAAGTTAACAATAATTAACGATTCATTAAAATAACTAAATGTAGTGAATTCACTTTCATTCTCTATGAGTTTTACAGACACATTTCAAACACTGCAATTCGCATTGAAAAAAGCGAATTCATTTTTAGATACACAGTGATGTGCTGAAAAATCCATAACGAATGAAGGAAAATTAACTGCATTCTGTTGTAAAATAACGCATCGACATACTGATGGTAGAGACGAGTGAAACGGCAACTTTTGAAGATAAATGCGTTGGGGATGAGTGTCGTTCGAGATTAAACAATTGCTTCATTATGTCCGAAAAAGCATATGGAAGTTCATTAGAATCGGTTAAACTTCCAAAGGGCCGATTCGTGGAACCATCAGATCCCGGCGAAGGTAATGTCCTTAAATGCCCCTCTTTATATCTGATATATTTTAACATCATTAAAAGTAATTTATTTAACAATTAAATTAAAAACTCGAATTAACATTAATGCTTACAATTGCAAAACGACTCTACAAATAATAGCAAAAGTGTCACTCACTCTAATTCAGCCGAATCTTTAAGAGGCTGAACCTCATTTGAATCTGCATTCGAAATTACGTCGGAATTGGACAGTCCAATACGGTCAGCGTCATAACTATACCTGAACATATATAACAGTATCGACAATAGACATAAAAGCCACATATATACGTAAGCGGATTTCATATATTTGTAACAAAAATTATTTTTTAATTTCGATTTTATATTGTAACATCTCATACCTCAAAATCAATACCGATACCGCCACAAGAGTATATGCCAATAGAGTACCTTTAAATAGCAATTAATAACAATTAATTAATCAGTACAATAATTAATAACTACCGATTGACATCATATCTGCCAATTCCCGTACGTCAAACATCGCTGCCATTCCCCCCGCAAAAAGACACGATATGATTGTCGCGAATAAAGGGGTTTTGAATTTCGGATGAACGTTCGAGAGAGATCTGAATATTAACCCGTCACTGGCCATGGCATATAAGACCCGGGGTAATGGGAACATCGCCCCGAGAAGACTCGTGGAAAGACCGGTCAATGCACCGATTGAAATAATCCATTTTGCAAATGTCCATCCCACCGCTTCGAAGACGTACGGAAGAGGTGCACCTTTAGTTAACACTTCTGTTTGCATCCAATAGGGGACCATTAATGTTTGAACGGCCGATACTCCAAAATACGCCAAAAATATACATAACAAAGATAATACAATACTTATAGGTATTGACCGCTGAGGGTTTCGTGCCTCTTCACCAGTGGTGGCGATCACATCAAAACCAATAAATCCTGTCATTATTAATTTATTATAATACATTTGCACAATAATAATATTCATTAATTTACCATAGAAACACGTCGCAGCACCGGACATCATTCCCGAGAATCCAAAAGGGAAAAATCCGCCGTTACCATTGACTTCGTGATTGGGAACGTCCGATTCTGATAGATTCCAATTGTGGAAATCAATTTTAAAAGAGCCCGCAATTACAACAAAAAGCACAACACATAAGTTTAGACCGGTGAATATTGAGTTAAATCGCGTCGACTCTTTAACCCCAACTGCGAGCATCACTATTATTTAAGTAAAATATTAATATATTCTCTGTATACTCTTAATTTTATAGTAATTATACTTCCGAGCAAAAGAGTGATGCCGAATGCCAAAAAATCGGGATATGAGGAGAGTCCCGGCACATCAATCGGCATCCATGATCTAAAATGCTCCTGAATTGTGCCATTAACGAGTGAATCAATATAACCACTGTAACCCCTGGCAACAGATGCGGTTCCTAAATTGATAAATGTTTGTCATTTTATGTATTATTTTTAATAACATAATAACGAACCGATGACATATTCCAATACGAGATTCCACCCGATAATGAATGCCATAAATTCTCCGACCGTAACATATGAGTAAACATAAGCTGATCCCGCTTTAGGTACGCGCGCCCCAAATTCAGCGTAACATAATCCTAAATTAAGTGGAACATACAAATAAAGCATTAAGAGAATAATTAATTATTAATCAAAACATATCATACCCGCGAATACGGATGCAATTGCAGCTAAACAATGATAAATAAGATATGAGTCACGAGTTAATGCATTTATTTATAATAAAAGACAAAACTAAATTATATATACCGACTAAAAAAGAAAGTGTCACTGCGGGACCCGCGGTTCGACTCGCGACATCACCCGCGAGAACATAAATTCCAAGACCGAGTGTACTGCCGATGCCTGAAGATTATAATCAATATTAAATAATAACAAATATATAAAGTTACCTAAGGCTGTCAAGTCAAAAGTGGAGAGGCATCGGTCGAGTCGTGTTTGAGATAACGACGATTGCTCTATATGTTTACGCCGCAACAATGCTTTGACAATAGAATGGGCTGCGAATGGCATCAGAATACTATTGGTGATTCAATTTTTAAAGAGAATTATATTATTGATGAGATGAGTCTTTTAGAGAACACTGCAATGAAATTGAAGCGAAAAGAAATGAGATATTAAATATTAAATATTAAATATTAAATTATAAAATCCTTTATAAAAGTGTATAAACAAATTGTATGAAATTTAAACGTAAAATGCTTTAGGCGATCATAGAAATAACAATTCATTAAGTGATGAATTTACATAAATACCTAAATACATACATTATTAATTAAATGTCATGAATAAGCCTCAATTTTGTACTAAAATGTCCNNNATATAAGTGAAAGTGTCGCGACACAATTTCTGTTTAAATGTAAAATATCGTTAATATCATCAGCATTTCATAGAAAATCTTTAAAATCATTATAAATAATTGAAGAGAATTATTCCCTAATTTAATTATTCTCTAAATTATACAAACTCTACGAGTATATTACATTAACATATTTAAAACTGATGATTTAAATTTATGTGTAAATGGAATGAGTGAAATTTATTGTGAATTATGCGGGTCGAGAATATAATAATTAATAGAATATTATATGATAAATTTATTATATTAGCATTGAGATACTTGAAAACTTAGAAGCAATTAATTTTATCCTCATAAAGCATTAAGGAAAATATATACCGTACTCTCTCGTATACACTGACATACATGT
>LBFL01016890.1:5668-28160 GCA_000988845.1 Hypochthonius rufulus
GAGTCTTTTTCATGCTATATTCAACTCTCAACTGAGTTTGTCAAAATTTCATGTGAAAATACAAAAAAAATCTTTTATTTATAAATATCTATCTATATATATATATATATATATAGATATAGATATAGATTTTAATGGTTTTTAAAAAAATTGATGACTGAATTTTTAACATATGTTTAAAATATTAGTTTAAATAATTTTTTAGTTTTAAGATAAAAGCTAATGTATCACTTGCGCTGAATTGTGGGGCTGAATTGTCGTAGCGCTGAAATGTCTTGGGCCGAATTGTCGGCGCTGAATTGTTCGCGCTGAATTGACATGGAATCAATTTACATAAAGTCTTAATGAATACCAAAGTGTTTTACAATAGTCGAGTTTTGTACAGTGTAAGCACATCGTTTACGCAATTTCATAAATACTCATCACAATTTTTATTTATGTAATTTGTAAACAAAATTAACTTTTGCGAGCTTGGCCATGCAATTCAATTCAAATATAGTATGTTTTTCACAACAAATGTACTAAATTTTATAATATATTGTACAGCATAATCACAAAACAATCGCTTCAATATATTATATTACTAAATGATAAAATGCTAATAAGAACATTCCAATATTGTTATATAGAGTTTTTCATTAAATTAGTTGGTTGTTGAATTTTGTCCGAAATATACATCAGTGTCGGACATTTTAAATGTCATTTTAACTATAATATCAGTGTTTCCAGTTTATTAATGAGTTACGCATTTTCTCTCAATAAAATTCTTAAAACGTGCAGTTTAAAACATTCAAATTTTATAGTGAATTTAAGAAAAAATTTCAGGAATGCATTTTACCTTCTGTTACCCGCTCGTAAAATTACCGTCGATTCCGGTTGCTAAAGCACTGGGATTTACCAAGTAAAGGTATGAAATATAGTGTTTTGCTAAAATTACCACGGATAACCTTAGGTTATCCGTGGTAATTATTAAATGATCAATTAATTCTCTTAATTTTTGTACATTTTATTTGCAAATTTTTTACATTAATAAAAAAATTAGAAAATTATGTTTCGAAATATTACATACATCTTTGGAAAATGACAAAAGTATAAAACCCGCAGAATTTTGTAATAAAATAAACTTTAAAAATTTTATTAATTTTAAATGCATTTTTATAATAATAAATCATTAATCGAGAATTAAAATTCCTCTAAAAATTAAAAAATCCAAAATCGTTGCGTTTTATCCTTTCTGTACCTAAAATTGCAATTAAATAAGATTTATTAAGTAAAATAATTATACCATTTTTGTTATAATGATAAAATAGTTAGAAAAAGGACAACACTTTAGGTTAGATATAATCATAGTGTTGAGAAATAAATTAAGAATTATACATTAAAAAATCCAAACCTTTGAGTAACGAAATTTCATCATCATTCGGTATGCAACAAAAGCAAAGATTCCAATAATAATCAATGACCCGAGAATAATTAACA
Organism: Hypochthonius rufulus; assembly: GCA_000988845.1. Taxonomy (NCBI): domain Eukaryota; kingdom Metazoa; phylum Arthropoda; class Arachnida; order Sarcoptiformes; family Hypochthoniidae; genus Hypochthonius; species Hypochthonius rufulus. The sequence continues at coordinate 7,148 of LBFL01016890.1, forward strand.
TGATTCCCCACCTAAAGATATGTCATTATTAATCATTCTGAATAAATATTAATTTAAACAATACCATGGAAAATGGCATTTAACAGAACCATACGGATAGTCGAAACATTTTGCGTTTTTTACAAATTCTTTCGCCGCGTTTAACTCATTATCTGTGCATTTATCTTTACCCGCTTTTAGTAAACAATCGACGACATCCCAAATCGCGCAGCATATTATCTTAGCATTCGTATCATTTATTTTGATTTGATTGTTGAGGTCCCACGATTTCACCACTTCCTCCTGGCATTTCTTTTTTTCCGACGCATCAATTTTGTTGGAACATGATTCTATAAGCGGTGGTAAATCGGGAACATTTGACACAATTCCTTTTGAAAATTGTGACACTTCATTTTCAACACTGATTTTAAAACAATTGATTGAAACAAATGCAGTTAAAGAAAGAATTAATTTTATATAAACCATTTTTTTGTAATAAAAATAAATTTAATTAAACTGAAATAAAGAATTTTGATATATTATCAAATATCGGATATAGAAAAATCGGAAAAATTACTTCGCATCGAATGTGTCTGACCTCAATTATTTTGAAAATATTTTTATATTCGATTAAAACATGTTTAAAACTTATTGAAGAAAAATGATAAGATTAGTATAATATGATTGTATCCATTAGTTATTGTCTCAACCCATGTAAATCAATTGTCTCATGAAGTGAGGGTAAAACTAAAATCATTGTAAATTGTAAAATTATCATTAAAGTATTACAAGTGTTTTTAGCAAAACTTAAAGCACCATAACTGAATGACATTGAATTTTTGTCATAAGTCCTTTCGCATTAATCTATTAATACCGGAATCAAAGATATAATAAAGTAAATGTAAGACACGGTAATGCATTTACAAATATTTACAGGAAATGAATCATTCAGGTATTTAAAAATATTAATAATACTTGCAATTTAGTAATATATAAATTACAATGTAAATATTCCAAATCTGAGTTTGTAAAGAATAGTACTGACAGGTGTGTTAAGATTCTAAAATTTAGCCTATGCTTATGCTTCACGAATTTTCGGACAGATTTTACTGGAATTTTTTATTTTTAATTCAATATCAACAATGCGTAAACTGAATATGGGTCAATAAACAATTTATAATTTTTCAAGTAACTGAAAAGTTAGAAATAAAATTCCATTTAAAATAAAATAATCGACTTTATTGAGGAATTACTGTTTAGTCATAGACTATTTTTACACATATATTCTCTATATCTAAAGTGTTAATATCCATTTTCTTACGCAAGCACATCGAACCCGTGTCCCTCTCTGGAATCGAACCCGTGGCAAGTGTTTCATGCATATAGCTAAGCGTAATTACACAGCCACTAAGAGGAATGTTTATAAAAATTTAATACCAATGGAAAATAATATAAATTATTTAGTACTACCTTAAAACTAATAAATAATTGTAGATTTTCAAATATATTTATTTAATAAAATAGTATTAATTAGTAATATTATTTTTGTCAAACAATTAGTTTGTTATAATAAATAAATTATAAATTATTCGACTCAGATAGTTAAATATTTTTTTAAAATAAATTTCTTAAAATTTTAATATGTAAGTGTTTATGAAATGCGAAGAAATTTTCACAGTGCTATTTTCAAACAAAAATTAACGCCTCATCATTCGGTATACAACAAAAGCGATCACTCCGATGATGATCAATGACCCGACCACAATTAATACGATTCCCCACCTAAAGATACAAATATTAATATTATTAAGCAAATAATAAATTGTTAATACCATGGAAAATGACATTTAACAGATCCATTAGGATAATCGGGACACAGACTTTTTTCATTATCATCGATAAATTTTTTCATAGTTTTATATTCATCACCATTGCATTTTTCTTTTACAACTTTCAGTCCACAGTCCAAACCATCCCATAGCGCACAACAACATTTCTTATTATTAGCGTCTAATGGCAAATCCCACGATTTCATTGCATCCACCTGACATTTAGTTACTTCAGTAATAATAATAATATTTTTCATGCAGGGAATATAGTTTAAATATTTTTCCACATCTTTAATTATATTCTCTATAGAGTTACATTCTTCACCCGATCTCAATTGAATCGTTCCATTATGACGACCGAAATTATTACAATTGACACAAACAAAAATAGTTAAAGCAATAAATAATTTTAAATAAACCATTATAATTCGTTTAAGTTTTAAAATATTTCGAATATTATATCTATTTAATCTATTTAATATTATATCTATTTAATCTATTTAATATTATATCTATTTAATTATGAACAGAGAAAAAAAAGTGATGTCTCAAATCAACGATATCAAAAATTTCTTTTTGAATGTTCAAGCATCTAAATACAATGGATATTTATATATGTTTTAAGCTGCTTTCTAATGTATCGGTTGCAATTGATAAGATTAACATAATGAAATTGATTGTTTCTATTGGTTATTACATTAAATCCGGTAATTCAATTTCATAAGGTATTAGCAAAGAAATTGACGTATATTATGACTCATCATTATGAGTTCATTTGGCAAATATTTCAAGTGATTTTGATTTTAATAAAGATACACTCATCGTCAATTATCTTTCCTCTTTCAGCAAAAGTTTTTCCGGTATATATACAAAACCATGGCAACGCCCAAAACATTTTTAGATTCTCACAAAACTGTTTCTTATGCCATGTGCTGCATCAATGTAAACATACAATATAAATAATCATTTCTAATGGTAATTAAATTCTATTTAATTATAGATGTTTTTAATTATAATTTTAATATTAATGACATTGAAAAGTGCTTCGAAAGGTAAAAATCGAGAAATAAGTAATGAAAGGACAAAACTAATGCATTATACACTCATATATGTAATTGATGCTTTTACATGTACAAAATGTAAAGAAAATTTTCTTAATTTTCAAGTCAATTACAATCGTATGTTATTGTGGGACTATTGTTTGTAATTGATTCTTAGTTTTGAAAATAATAATGAAAATTCGTGTTTTTCTTATTGCAATTATCGAAAGGAGTTTTGAAAGAATCGGAAAATGTTTAGCGAATTTAAAAAGCTTCAGGGATATACCGGAAAAACTTTTGATGAAAGCGGAAAGACAAGTGACGTTGAGTGTAATATTTTATGAAAATATCACATTTGCATATATTTGTTATAATAGTTTAACATAAAACTCTTTTTATATCGTGTAAATTATAAAAAATTAATTATGAAAACATAGTATACACAATTAATTTTAAATTACATAGAAATTTCCAATGATTTGATAATATTCATTTTACAAAATGCTAGAATTTGCTTTAAATCACGTTTTTGAAATGAATTATATTACAATACTAAATTATTTTAATCAAAACAATTTAAATTGGTTTTTGTTTCTCATTATATTAATATCGTTATAATCATACGATAAATATTTTCTCAAATTTGAGGCCATAAAAGTATTGATTTACGATTTATAAGTGCTTCAAATAGATTTAAGATAAAAGAGGATTTCTTTTTATAAATCCCTATGAAAAAGTATTATACCAAAAAACTAAAGTCCACGGTAATCCAAAAGATGCTTAAAGTGAGTTTAAAATGCTTTTCGCATCTCACTTTACGTTAAGGAAAAGTTTGATCCAAATATTGATTAAAAATACCGAAGCATTTGAATCTCTTGAGATGAGACATGATGAGTGAGAGAAAAAATCCAATATATTTAAAAACTATTGAAAACCAAACTCTTGAGCTACAAATTATTAGTTTAATGCAATATGACTCCAGAGTCATGAGCATGTATTATGTTACGGTATCAAATTTTTTCAATCAATTATTTTCTATTTAATTATAATATCGATTTTAGACTTTCAGCATCACTTTGTATTAATAGATATGATTTTCGCAAATAAATTATAAAGTGTGTTATATAATAATTTAAATAATTTCCACAATAATTTCCATGATTAATAATAATCAAACCTCTTTATGATTAACAAAATCACTGTAAAAAAAATTGTGAAAGAATAATAAACAAATTCTCGATGTTTATATTTTATTCAATTTTAATTTTCTCAAAATATTTTAATTATTAACAGATATTTATCCATAATACGGATAACCATAATATGGGTAACCATAGCCTCCATAGCCTCCATAACCACCGTAACCCCCATTACCCCCACAGCATCCACAACCCCCGCCACCACCACCTCTACCGAAACATCTAAAACTAGCGTCTGATGTACCATTATTTGTCGAATTTGTTGCGGATTTCTCATCGACACGCTCATCACCGGGAATATTGTTAATAATCAATGGAGAAGAATCATCAAACATAACATCTTTCAATTCCAATTCCTTTACTTCGTGATTCGATATTTCTTTTTCATTTTTTCTATTATCATTTGAAATGATATGATTGTGGTGATGTTCCGTTTCGGGTGTGGAATTTTCGAGACTTATAACATCATTTTTTGGTAATGCTAATACCACTGAAATATATAGTGATAACACAATATACAATTTCATGATAATCATTCTCCTCTAAAATACAATAAAATGATCTAAGGTTTTGACCCAATATTTGAGCATAATATATATACTCTCGCAACAGATTACGACATACAAATATTGACATAAAATAAATGAAGTTTCAAGTATTTATTATTATTATTATTTATAAAATTAAATATAATTTACACTTAAAATTGCATCTTTAGCATCACCATTTGTGTCACAATTATGTCAATTGCATATGTTAATATTCACATTTTTTTTATCATTTGAATGTTATTTTATTAATTGTTGAATATTAATAAATGTGTTTTGTTTAAATTTCATATTTAAAAATTCCATCCAAAGGTTACTAAAGCAGATCAAAACATAAATTTCTATTAACTATTCTATTGTTGCAATAATTTGAGTGTGTTTAATTGAAAAAACAAATATTTTATCTAAGGTCACAGCTTTTATTTATTTTTAAATGTACGTATTTGCATAATAATAATTAAATGAAGAATTATTGAATAATTAGTTAAATGGAAACACGTAATGGTTCATTAATGAAACGTAAAATGTTAATTCAGTGGTGCATTATGTATTAAAAGTAATTGAAACACAAGAGTAGTTAAGATACATATATTCTTACATAAATTGTGTACACTAATAACTTGAGTTATGATGCATAAAATCCTATGGAAAAATAAAAATATGAAAAATCCTTTTGAATCTTTTACTTGTTCTATGGCATCGCACCCAAAAGTGCTTTGGTATTGAACCATCGTAATGGTAAAGTTCCATATTCAATACTTTGAGAGAGGCATTATCGTAGCTCAAAAAAGGTCATGCGCGACGGCGAAGCTCATCTCTACATTTTGGTGACCCGAGTGTGCATTAGCGTAGTCTTTTTCAGTTAGTAAAGTTCAGTACAGAGTGCCGCAACAAAGTTTTAGTCATCTCATTTCTGTTTCCCTTAACACTGCCACTATTGCTTCAACATCCTCGTTACTAACAACCATGTAGTGCCACAGTATTCCAGTATGAGCATCATACTCTCAAAATCACTTTTGCTCTATACTGTGTTAGATAATTTCATATAACATAACGGTATAAGCATCTCAATCACATACGCTTGTCAATTGTGAGGACTGTGTTTGAATTGTTTGGAATTGAGCAGCAGTGTCATATGTGCAGTTTTAGAGTGATTCTTCATATAGAAATGTCAAGAATTTTGTGAATTTTGTGAATTTTATTGAAATTATTGGAATTTTTAATATATGTTTGTTTCAAATGCAATGTATCTCAAAATTTAACTCAAATATTTCCAAATATTTCCAAATATCTACAAATGTTTCGACAGTTATGCTTAGGAATGTTTTGCGGAATCTCAATCAAATCTCTCTAAAAATTGCTTTAAATTATTAATGTGCATAATCATTTGAAAAATTTAATGCCAAAATTTATTCGGAATTTGAAAATCCACAAATTTGCTACACCATGAGTTGGAACCCGTACAATCATAATCAATCGGAATATTCCACCGCAACAATTCCATCGCCACGAAACAATCATGTAATGCATATATACGCGAATCCAACTCCGGTGTATTGTAATACTCAAAACTCCACAACGGGTCCAATGGTTCCAATGCCCAACAATGTTCATCCTTCACAAGTGAGTTAATCCTAAGAAATAGAGATGTGACAATAGATTCTTTTGTAAACCACACTTTTGATGGTAATGATGGAAATATCTCATTGATCATAGTTACTTCAATCGAGTTGTTCCGGAAGCGATGCTCCCCCATCACTTCGCCCTCCCATTAGACCATCACATCATATTCCATCATCGACAGCATCGGTAGCATTAGCATCGGCACGATTAAATTTTGGTAAAACGTGTGCCCACCGATGCTCGTGGCGATATTCAACCATCATACTGACGGTAGTATGTTTGACACTACTGGCATTAGTGATATATTTAGGTGGTGAGTGACTAAATTGTCCATTTTATGTGTTTGATTAATGACTCATTTTAAGGTTTTTAATTAAAAAATTTGTTTCTCTTATATATATTAATATGAAACAGCAATGAATTCATTATCGATTCCCCCCGAAAGTTCTAAAGTTCCATGCATAGTTGTAGAAGACCTTCAATCACAGCCATTGGGTAATGGAATTGTTGGAACTACTGTTGGTGAGTTATTTATTAATGGTTTCATCATCTAATGATCTGATTATTTATTTAAAACACTATATTGGAATTCTGTAAATCTGAGTAATTGAATAGTCGAAGTTAATTCTGAATAAATATTTATTTATTCGAAATATTTAAATATTTATCTTATTTATTCGTAAATATTTTATAATTTTTAAATCGCAACGAAATATGAGAATGAATTTTTTTTAATGGATTTAAATTGAAATTCACAAACTCCATCTATAATCATGATTAATACGATAACGTCAATGGACATAAATATTCGGATACATAATGTAATAAATTTCAATTTAAGATTTGAAAATATATATCATTTAAATTATACATTTCCAAAGTAATATAAAAATATTATGGGTATTTCCTTATTTCATAACTCTTCGCTATAAATGTGTAATAGAAAATGTAATAGAAAATGTAATAGAGAATGTAATAGAGAATTCACTATGATTAATAATATTTCGTAAGTCTCTACTTATATTAATAAATCACATTTTGTATTTCATCGATAGGAACCCCATCATCGAATTGCTTGTCACTGATCCCACGTGATCCGATCGAATTTGTTGAACTTAAATTAGGCACACATCCATATTCGATTCTTCTTGAACCGTACGAATCTTGGAGTGGATGGTTGAGCCAACCTGAGGCGGCATTCTTGCGATTTAACTTTACCATAACAGTTAACACGAGGATGGCCCTTTTGGCACGCAAAAATGAGCCCCCGTCTCTGACAGCCTATCATATGTTGGAAGTGATCAGCCATGAGAAATCTGACAAATTGTATAAGCGCAATGTTCAGGTATGTACGGTATATATGGTATGGATGTGTTGTATCGGTGTGTTACTATCGGATAAAAATCTCAGCGGAGAGTATTGAATTAATGTTATAAGAAGTTAGGTATTAGTTTTGAGAACGAACGGCTTAACTCTTATGTACGGTGAAACTAAAATCTTTAGGGAAAAGTCAGCGTTAACGTTAATCATCTCATTTCTTATTCAGTTGAGTTTAACTAAAGCTTAAAGTTGCAAATATATGTGCAATCAATTTATTGGTGTGCGATAAATTATCATGCATAATAATGTACTTATTTCTGTTTTTACAGCAGTCTTATGTTGAACTATTGCATTACTTTGAACCCGGAGCGTGGTATTTCACCATTGTTAATGATATTGACGACGCCGTCCCATTGGCTATTAGTGTTAACGTCGCACGTACGTATTGTTTAGAAATTGTTTCCATCAACAAATCACTACATAAATGAATAAATGACAAAAAGAAAATGCAAAGAAAACTAGAAATCCTGTCGACTGCACCAAGTCAATAATCCTTCTTGCTAACTTCATTATAAACCCAACTATACTTACATAAATTCATATTACACTTCATGTTCATGTTACAGTTCATTAATTACATCTTAAAGATTATTTTATTGATTTATGATTAAAAATTATAAAATTAAATTCCTAAATAATAATTTTCAAAAATAATATTTATACATTTACTAAAATACAAATCAAATTTCGGGAGGTTTAGGATTTTCAACGATGATTATTTCTAACTTTACTTATAAACTCAAGAATATATACGTTAATTTAATATCAAATGCATACTGAATTGAAATTAAAAAATTTTAACCTTACCCTAAAGTGACCCCTCCCAAGCTATTGGATCTATTAAAATATTATTGTAATACTTTAAAAATATATATTTAAAAAGTAAATTCATTGATAAAGAAACAAAAAATGATGTCCCTTTTAATGATAAATAAAATGAATTGCAATTTTACATTTGTTGACTTAAGTGTGACTATTATTGCAATGAATAGAAATGTTTTATATGTAAATTCTATTTTGAGCCAACAATACTTATATTTAATAATATTGTAGCATGCCATTTAGGGTGTGGTCCTTTCCGTCCCGATCGGTCCCGTATTTTCATAAATTTAATATTTTTTACTTACGAATGATGTCCCGAAAATAACTCTAAAATCAATAGTTTCGTCCCGAAATGAAAAATAAAAAATTTTAGAAATTTTTATTTTAATATTGAAATTTAATGCCAATAAAGGCATTTCCATAAAACCATCTCTTTTTGTCTATATATTAACTCAACATTAAGTACATTAATTAAAATTGCAATTCTTTTATGAAATAATTTATTTATTGTAAAATCATTAAATTTTAATTAATATACAAAAATCATTTATTACTAAATAATTGATTAGTCATTGTGCGATGTCATCTGTGCAATTAAGATAATGAAATTACTGTGTGTATACATGTGTATACATTGTACATATGTCCACAACAATTTTAAAATTTTAAAATTGTACATTTTTGCAAGCGTTGAGCAAAGAAACGAAATTTTAATATGAGAAACGGGTTTAAACAAATTTTTAAAAATAACAATAGTTTTTCAATTTAAACACAATATGGTGAAAAGCATCAGGTTTTTCACTCGTTTATTTATAAATCATTATTTTGTGCTCATTTTTAAATATTGTTTCAGCTATGCTCAAACTCAATATTTTCTCATTTCCTCATTAATTTGGTATAAATTTTAGATTTAATATTAAAATAATTACAATTTTATTTACATTTTTGGTCAACAGTCGTTTAACACCCCCAACAGTATTTTACATTACAAAAGTTTTGATACGAAATATCCATTCTCAATAATATGAGATGATATGAGGTGTAAAATTTAGTTTTTATTTATTCGGATATCGTTAATTCCATTAAAAATTAATTTCATTGTTGAATAATCTTAAATACAATTCAAAAATAAGTTTTAATACTCGCGTTAAACTCCCTAAACTCAGATTAACACTGTTTTTATAATATAAAATGAATAAAAATTGTATTTATTTATAGATGATGTACCGACATCGTGTCCCAACAATTGCCACGGTCATGGTAATTGCCGTTTAGGGAAATGTCACTGTTTTCCCGGTTCGTAATACTATTAAAATTGCAATTAATTATTATAATTACAATTTATTGTTATAAACTTAATCATTATTTTTGATTAATATAATTTTAGGATACATCGGACATGACTGTGCCGATAGTGAGTTTTGACTTTTTAATTATACACCATATAAATAGATAATGATGATGATGATCAACAATTACTTTTAATTAGATGTGTGTCCGGTGCTTTGCAACGGTCGCGGGCGTTATCTTCAGGGCAGTTGCAGATGTGAAACGGGATGGAAAGGGCCGGAATGTGATGTTAGATCAACCGAATGTGAAGTAACAGATTGCAATGGTCATGGAAAATGTATTAATGGAAATTGTCAATGTTTACCGGGATTCAGAGGAACCAATTGTGAAATCGGTAATGTTTATCAGTATTATATGACAATAAAATTTTAACGATCATATTGCATGACAATTTTAATGTTCATTCATTTATCACACTGACATTTTTATTATCCAAACATTGGCGAATCACCCATTAAATCCAAATGTTCGCACTAATATATTCCTTTAATAATGATTATTTTATAATTTATTCATAATTATATTTTTAAGAAAAGTAAAAATTAATTGCAAATATTATTATTATTAAAATTATTAAAATTTAAAATTAAAAAATATTTCTCTTAAATTATGGACTTAATTTAATGGACACGCAAATGTAAAACTTAATACTTAATACGAAACTATTGATTACTTTAGTGGATTGTATAGACCCAATATGTTCGGGTCACGGTGCATGTATAGATGGTCAATGCTGGTGTAAAGTGGGATGGACAGGGATTAATTGCAGTGATGCTGACGGTCGATTGAGCAAATTCTTTCCAAACTGTTCTTCTCACGGTACAATATATAACGAAATACTAATATTTAACTCTGTACCTTTTCCTACCCTTTTATTGAATACGTTTGTTATTGACCATTTCTTTCATTCAATTTCAATTAAAGGAGTCTACGATCTCGACTCAGGCAAATGCGTCTGCTTTCACCACTGGACGGGTCCCAACTGTGACATCGGTAATTATTGACCGCATACATTAATCTATTAACTTTTCTCGACATCACACGACGGTCATCAGTAAATGATGGGCTCACTTTATCTTCATTAGCCAAATGTAATCTCGATTGTGGTCATCACGGACATTGCGAAGGCGGTCGATGTCACTGTGATAGGGGTTGGCATAGGCCAAAATGTGATGAGCAAATTTGTGATGCGAGATGTTTGGAGCACGGTCAATGTAATAATGGCACATGCATTTGTATTCAGGGATGGATGGGGAAACACTGTACACTCGGTATGTTCAACAATGCTTTACAACAATTTATTTCTTAAGGGTTCTTTCACTACTCTTTGGGTTTCTTTATCATACCCTGAAATGTATTTTTCATGTACGCGCATACATTTCAGACGGTTGTCCCAATGGATGTTCGAGTCATGGCGATTGTGTTCGCGATGGTGAAGGATGGGCATGCAAATGTAGGGATGAATGGGGAGGCAGCGATTGCTCTGCACAACAAGAGACAAACTGTGCTGACGATATTGACAATGATAATGGTGAGCCTAATGCGTGATGAAACAATGCAATAGAACAGTACTTTATGAGAAAGATACTTAATTAGGTTTTCGGCTTTTTGCCCCTCAAAGATATATACTCACATATATACACACACATATATACACATATATATACACTATACTCACATACATATACTCACATATCCATTAAGTTAATTACTTTTGTTTATCTCACAGATGGTCTATCAGATTGTGCTGACAGCGAATGCTGCAGTCGCGATCATTGTCGTGATAGTTTAATGTGCATCGCGTCACCCGATCCTTTGGATATATTATTAAGAAAACAGCCGCCCGCAGTGACTGCATCGTTCTACCAAAAGATGAAGTTTTTAATTGAAGAATCGAGTGTCCAGAGCTATGCCCACAAAGATGAGTATTCAGAAAGGTAAGTAATGTGTGGGATTAGAAACGGTAACACATTCAGAGATATCACTCTTTACATTACTTTCTCCTAATATCACGGTCAGGATAAGGTGATTAATGACACATTAGGGGGCCGGAGATGTATGTATATGAGGGCATATACGGGAGCAGGAGTATGAAATGATGCATGAACTAAGGGAATGGGCATTAGAGTGAGACAGAGTGGGGGCACTTTATCCCACTCTATCAAAACTCGTTGAGCCCTCACGAGATGAATCAAACAATATATATACCGTATATGTACCGTATATGTACCGTATATGTACCGTATATGTACCGTATATATACCGTATATATACCGTATATATAGTGAATGCATAAATAAAAAAATCAATTTGGTTGTGGGCTTAAGAAATAACTGACATTAGCGGAGTGTATTTACATAGAAATGTTTCGGGGCACATATACTGTTAATTTGGATAAACATATATAATACGTAAAATCAATAGATCCCTATATCCGTGGTAAGGTAATAACTAATGATGTTCTCTCTCCAATTCCCATCCCTTTATGTTCCCATTTTATGTGTTTATGTAACATGTTTTGCACATACACATTTTCATATATAACAATTTCACAATGTTTTTTACCATATCCAAAACCTCACGACAATATATATTAATGCAAAATACAGTTAACTTTAACCATTCCCATACCATGCCTCTGTGGTGCACTTTTTTGTCATCTATTATATTTCACGCTGCATTATGTGTTTTTTGTGTGCCGAAATAGCTTTACGCTCACATTATAGCTATAGAAATAGCTATATGCTTAATTCACATCCCCACTCATTCTTATATATCCTTATTGTATAAGAAATCCTCTAACCTTTAGTCGCTTTTATATATCACATCATCCCCCGTCCAATCCTTTTCTCATCAAAATCGTCAAATCCTTTTGTTTTTTATGTTTGACTATCAATTCCCGTCCCTCTGATCCATTCAATAACCGCCTCCATCTTTGTCAATGCACATCTTCAATCCCATTTCCAACACCGGCAGTGTTGCCACTGTCCTGCCTCAGTGTTCAATATTATTATTATTATTATTATTATTATTATTATTTTTATATTCATTATTATTATTATTATCAAAGTCTTTATTATTCTCATACTCTTTTATCATTTTGACACCCGTCAATACATTCAGTCCCTTATTTTTAATATACTTAAGTTCTGTACTTTATACACATATCAAACTACTCTAACGCTTTAACGCCCATCAGCATAAAGGTGAACCAAATTTTAGGAAAAACATCATAATAATTCCATTATTATTCTCTCTCCGTTATTCGTTGCATAATGCAGCCTTTGATTTTTTGCAGTACTCTATTGGCCTGTTATTGAATGCCTCAAACAAAACCAAAACATATATATATGTGTGTATATATATATATATATATATATAAATATATATATGTATATATGCATATGTAATTCAATTGTATATTTTAAAAAATAAGTTATCGAAAGTTTTCACAACAGTAGTGAGTTATTGAAGTATATTCCCCCTCTTTGAGTCTTGCGTTTGCATTAAGCAATTTTTGTCGTCCTTTCGTAGTGTTTTATTAGAATAGATAATTTGGATGCCGCATTTCGTATTCAGGAATATGTGAAAAAAGTTATGATTATATAATATTATATAATACTAGAAATATAATATATAATTTCCAAGTTAAAGCTTCGTTTATTCCCATCATTTATGCCCTCAATTCATTTCCTTTTTTGACTTTTCAGCAAAACTCTCGCATTTACATTATCATATATTATTTTTCGACAGTATTATTATTATCATATGCAATAACCATTATCATTCGTCATCATTTTTCATCATTTAATAACGCAGCACAAGAAAATTGAAGATAATCACAATTGAATAATGAATAATGTGTTATTTAAGTGATTTTATTTCATATTTTCTCTCTCTTTTCTCTCCCCAATTTTATGTCTTATTATTCAACCGTTACTCTCCATTCGCATACCGTAATTCTCCATTCGCAAACCGTTACTCTCCATTCGCAAACCGTTACTCTCCATTCGCATACCGTAACTCTCCATTCGCAGTCAGTTTTGGAGTGCATTCAAACAGAGGTGAGTATTTCTGCTCTCCTTTAACAGTGTGTAGATAATAGAGCTAAAAATGGAGAAACTATAGATTCCGATTGATTCGACCTCAATTTACAAGTTATAACCAAATCAATATCTCGTTTCCCCATTGTATAAGAGAGAGAGAGAAGGAGAGAGTTGATTCACCTCCACCCCTACCCCCATATTCCAGTTAACAATGGCTGTAAAAAGGTAGAAATTAGCTGCTTCTGGGCAATGAAATGGGCAGAAATGAACACATATGTACGAATAAATGTACTATTATAGTAACATAATGTTGGATATAATTACGTTGAAATGTAACTCTGCAGAAACTCTGATTAATAATTGATCGTTTCGGTCATTTCCTTACGTATAATAATACAAAAATGGGCATTATGATATGTTTTGCTGCACTAGAAAATTATCATCTTAACTATAAAGATATGAGTTGACATAAACAAATGTAATAAATCACTTTTTCATTCTTTATTCTCTATTATTTTTCTTATTTTTCTTTTTTTATAGCAACAACAGTGGCATCACTGCCTTTTTATATATAAATGTACGAAAATTCCTGTTTTTATGATAAATGTTGCATATGTTTGTCTCAGAAAAAGTTTTGTAATGCCAAATAAATAATGGGCTCTCTCGTCACAAACAGTATATATCTCTGTTATTCTCTTTAAGTGTCATATACTCTTTCTTCACACACAGACAAATGCACAGATAAACGCACAGACAAACGTACAGACTCAAAAAAATGCATAAATGTAAGTGCAAGTGAATTATGTCTGATGACTTATGAAAGGACGATTGAGAGCCCATCATTTTGTGTGTAAATCCATTTGAATATTATCAATTTTTACACAATGCAATGTGATATACTGTTTGTTCTGTATGATCGTATATGTTGCACAATATCCCTATATGTGTGCGTGAATGTCTCTGTGTTTGTACAAAGTTAGTCCCCCTCTAGCTTTGGTCGAACTATCTTTGTCATCGATCCCATTCCATAGAATCCAGTATATTCCCACATAAATTCCCTATCCCTAAACATGATCCTAGGAAATTCTAATGCATTTTAAATGAAATGATGCAGTGCCATTGCTCCGTCTCAGTTGTATACACATGCAAACATATCCCAATGGTTCGTTTGGTTGGTTATGAAAGTAGTAGTGCAATCTAATAGTGAGCATGAAATACAATTTATTGTAGATATTCTAGATATTGTGTCTGCCAAATTCGAATCATTCCCATACTAGATTTTTTAGTGCAAATTCCTGTCGGTTCATTTGACCGTTTAATCGTATTGTTTGCCGTTTGCAAAAAATTTCTTTTAAAGTCTATGTTTACACCGATTTTTCATATAAAATCCTTTCCCTTTTGTTGATGCTTTTTATATAAATATTACATTATTTTTTTGTTGAAAAAAAGTTGAGTCCATTATTGTTGAATTGAAAACGATCGCATATCTCTGTCCCTTTCTGTCCCTTTCGTCCAGTCGCGGCCGGAATAACAATTGTCATGTATTTCTAGTGAATCATTTCTAGTGAATCACATATATCTAAATAAAAAGAAATATTCGAAAATCTATAGTCTTTCATAGCGATAATGTGAGGATCAACTGAAAAAAATAGTTTTGAATCGCCTTTTTCATTGTTAAATACCATTAGCTCTGTGTTCGGGTCGAGTGTGTGATAGGATCGTGTTTAGAAAACTTAAAAACATCATCAATTTCTGTTTAAATGTAATACATTTCTTTCTTTTTAAATCTTTTTTCCCTTTCAAATGCCCCATTTATATCCATAAATTCATCGGGTCGTGTATCGTATCTACAGTCGTGTGTCAGTGATTCGGGGACAGGTGATTAGTCGTGAAGGGAATGGTTTGATTGGGATTCGCGTGAGTGTCGCAACAGATCCGCAATTTGGCTTCACTCTTACGAGAGGAGACGGATGGTAATGGCATAACTGTTTTTATTTAAAGATAAACATTCCATGCTAAAGTCGAATAATTTTTTTCTTCAATTATACTCTTCTCTTTCTCTGCTTCACTTGTCTTAAGGTTTGATATACTGGTCAATGGTGGAGGTGCCGTTACACTGCAATATCAAAGGAATCCGTTTCATCCAATTAAGAGAACAATTGTTGTTTCGTGGAATGATATTGTTGTAATGCCAAATCCGGTTGTTATGTCATCATCTCCTGATGATGGTGATGGTACAATCGGTGATCCTTTTAATACTGGTATGTTATTATTTCATACGATCATCACGTGATGTGCTGCTAAATCCAATACCAAAAAAAGCCATCACCATCATCGTCATGACTAATCTATTCTTATCTCATCATTTTTTAGGTGTCGATGTTATGATCAGTGAAAAGAAATATAATCAAAGTTTATGGCACTGCATGAATCACGATTATGACATAATGAGACCCGTACTTTATGAAACACTACGTCCGCGGGCACACGGGGGGTGCACTGAGACCAGTGCGGTGATCGCCGAAACACAGGCATGGGGATTATTATTATTATTATTATTATTATATTTGTAATTATAATGAGTAAAGAGGTTACAAATTAAATTTTTTCTCTTTCTTTTTTCGTGTAAATCACTTGTGTGTGTATAGGTACTTCAGGAGAGTCTGTCAATTCCGGGATCCCATTTGCACATGGTTTATCACAGCAGCTACAGTCAGGGTTATTTATCAACAATCCACGTACAGTTAACACCATCAATCATACCAAACACATTACGTTTGGTTCACTTACGTATAATTATCGAAGGAATTCTATTTGAGAAGACATTCGAAGCCGATGCTGATATTAAATACACGTATGCCTGGAATAAGAGAAACATATACAAACAAAAAGTTTATGGCATTGCTATAGCTAAAGGTCAGTAAACATATTTAATGATTATCTATTTGTTACGTAATTTATCAAATTAATGGCTCTTTATGGTCATTATAGTTTTTGTCGGTTATGAGTATCTTCAATGTCAACAGATAATATGGACAGCGATTTCCACGACATTAAGAGGCTACGATATGGACATATCTGAATTCGGCTCATGGAATTTAGATATTCATCATCGATATAACTTTCATGAGGGGGTACTGCAAAAGGGGGACGGAACTTCCATTTATTTTAGGCAACAGCCGAGAGTTATATCTGTCTTAATGGGTAATGGACACCCGAGAAATTTAATATGTGGTCAGGAATGTAATGGTTTAGCACGTGATAATCGTCTCCTCTCACCGATCGCACTCACGAGTGGACCCGATGGGAGTGTATATGTTGGTGATGCTAATCTAATCCGTCGGATAACCCCTGAAAGACAAGTCTATACCGTTTTTAAGCATAAGAACTCACGTACATCATATCAGTATCATGTTGCTTTAAGTCCTAACGATGGCCATCTTTATGTATCGGTTCCTGAACGTCATCAGATATTGCGAATTCATTCGTATGTATAATTCTGCAATTGGATTAAAGAAGATTAAAGATTTATGATAATTTTAGTCTCGATAAAGTTGAAGATCCGGAATCGAATTATGATGTTGTGGTTGGGAATGGCGATCGGTGCTTTCCTCATGATCCATTACGGTGCGGTGATGGAAAACCTGCACCTGAAGCCCGACTGATATATCCAAAAGGAATGGCATTCGCCACTGACAATTCACTTTATTTTGCCGATGGTAATAATATTCGAATGGTCGATAGTCACGGAATCGTTCACACAATAATTGGCGATCGTAACCATCGTAAGCAATGGAAACCCATTCCATGTATGGGAACGCTCTCAGTTAACGAAGTGAGTCATAATCGTTGTTTCTTTGTCATTTTCATTCACTAATCTTTTTCCTAAATCCTGCCATTTATTTGTAGGTTAAGCTCCATTGGCCAACGCATGTTGCTATAAGTCCATTAGAAGGATCATTATACTTTATAGACGATCACATGGTATTGAGGCTAACTCATGATCGACGCGTTATGATCATCGCGGGTCAACCCGTGTATTGTAAAATTTCCGAAGATAAACGAAATGTTTTTACAAACACCCGATCGAACGGTCATAATGACAGTCGAATCGGGGCGTTTACGAGTTTTGCCTTCGGTCCGACAGGTATTGGAAAGCGCTGTATATTTGTGTCAAACGAGAGATATATATTAAGATACTAAATTTTTAATTTCCCAAAGGGACACTTTACTTGACTGAAGTGACCGACGATGGTGTAAATACGGTTCGTGCGTTAACACACGACGGAGAGTTAATACATTTCGCGGGGAAAAAGTCGATTTCTGCAAAAAGTTGTCCGATTGAGATGTGCAGTGATATTAATACACAAAATTGTGCCTGTTCTGTACCAACAGTGTCTGTTACACAAGCAAATGAATTTGAGGTATTTTCATTCATTTATTTACACTAAATTTATTACTCGCGTTATTCAATTAATTTAAACGGAACACTATGCATATGTATATGTATATACATGTATATAAATCTAAATATATATATATTTAGATTCTAATATTAAGTCCTTATCCATAAACATTACATTTGATCAGTACTTTAGAGTTATTAAGAGTATTACTATAAAATCACGAATTACGAAATACATTTTTATTTCCCAAAACTCATGAAATTATAATTGCAAAATCAAAACAATTTTTAAAATTTAAATATAAAAATAATAATTTAATTTGTATAATCAGAGATGAGTAGAATATAAATTAATGTTTGGGGTTCTTTCTATGAAGCAAATCAGTGACCCCTCCGATTATCTTTTCGACTGAATCTGCTGATAATGTTCCTGTTTCCTTCGAACGAATAAAATTAAAAGGCTCTGTATTTGTTCGGGGAATTCCCAAATTTTCAAAGTATACTTTAGGGTCTTTTTCGTGACTTTTCTCATTCTCATCCCATACTCTCTTAAACCATTTCCATTTTTTTATCTCCGCAATTGATATTCGATTATCTTCTGATTTAAATATTTTATGCAATAAATCTTTGCATTCATCCGAAACTTTTGGATTTTCTGGCATTTTAATAGAACAATTGGGATCGTCAATGAACTTCTGCAAATCATGACCGTCATAAGGATAAGACCCGAATAACATTACGTATAATACAACACCGCAACTCCTAAATAATAAATAAATGAGTTTGGATTATAATTTTTTTATTTGAAAAGATTCTATTATGAAATAGAAAAATATTTTTTCAATTTGATAATAGCTTTTTGAAAAAGTTATATATTAATATCTACACCGGAGATTTTTAATATAGAGGACGGAAATGGGTTCCGCAATATACATTTTGCTATCTTCTAACATACAAAATGCATATGGTAGAACCCATTTCCGTCCTCTATAATAAAAATCTTCTGTGTAAAAGTAGATTTAAATTTACCAAATATCAGTCTTTACGGGACTGTACGGGACTCCGCGCAACAATTCAGGCGATGCATAAATGTAACTTCCACAGAAGGTTTTGCTGAGCACCTCTTGAGACTGAGAACTTAACCTGACTTTTTGTCTCGATTTGCATAATGGCGTCGGACTCGATGCACGTGTGTGTTTCCGAACTCCGATGTGACAACAAAAACCAAAATCACTAATCTTTATATTGTAATTATCATCGAGGAGCAGATTTTCACATTTAAGATCCCTATGAGCGAATCCACTCTTATGGATATGTTCGACCCCATTAATTAACTGTTTGAACCACACACACGCCTGATATTCGGGTATATAACGACGCTTTAGGATATAATTAAAGAGATCACCATTTGATGCGCGTTCCATAATAATATAAAATCTATAAATTAATAATTGTTATAAATTAGTAATTGTGTTTAGACAATGTAAGGGTTACACTCACAGTCCATTTTCTTTAAACACTTTATGATATTTGGTTATATGTGCGTGTTCTTTCATATTCTTCATAATGGCGATTTCTCTCTTTAGAAATTTATTGATAAAGAGTTGAGTAAACCTTTCGATATCCATTATCTTAATTGCCACATCAGTATTGAATTGTTCATTAAATGCCCGATACACTTTACCATATGATCCTTCGCCAATTTCCCAACGAATTTCGTATCCCTTTTTCTTAAGGAATTCAATAGCCTCTGCTTTGAGTTCGAAATCGGAATGTGTTCGTTGAGCTTTCTTTTCCGTCGGCTTTAGTGTTGGAGCAATAGTTTCTAATGAATTATCTTTAGTCTCTGATTTCTTTGGACTTTCCTTTTCATTAACGTTCGGGTGATGATGGTGATGATCATTCTTTTTGGGTGATGTCACCATTGTCTTTGTTTGAGGCGATTTATGACTGTCATTAGGTTTGGTAACCGATGGATTTGTCTTATGGGATGACATTTAAATTAATGAGAATTATCGAAATGTTATTAATTGAATATTATGGTTAAAATGTTTGATGTTTAAGAATTTTTTATGTTTTGAACACTCATTTAAAATTTTGATTTAACAATGGTTATTATAATGCGCGCGATAAATTTGAAAATAGCATTGTAATAAAATAGCATTTATAATGTGCATATTTATTATTTATTAATTTTAGATTTGTTTGATTAAAAATATGATTTTACGCTAAAAAATTAATTTAATTCGTCAATGATTAAAATGACGGAACCAATAAAAAGTTGTAATTATCGTGTTAAATATATAAGAATTTAAATTTATAAGAAAATACAATTTAAATCAAATTAACATTTATGCTAATTTTACTTATAAATTCAACAATAGGTCTATGAATTTAAATTTCAGTTCCTTAGATAAAAACAGGATAAAATTAATTAAACTTTTGTAGTGAATATCCATTCCCAAATGTCCGTTCCTAGCATCAATTACATTTTATTAATATACCTTGCACAAATTTTAAAAAATTAATTAATAGATCAATAATTATTGGATTATCAAAATATAAATTTATTCAAATAATTTTATTCAGCTTTTATCGAAGGAACTGTAATTTAAATATATAGACCTATTGTTGAATTTATAAGCAAAATAAGCATGTCTTTATTCGATGCAAAAATACTCGTTTTTCTGTAAAATATATTGTGTCTTCTTTTACTTTTTATAATGTGTATTCACGAAATCTCGAAATTCATAATCTCAAAACAAATAATTTCGAAATAACTGCACATAAAT
>LBFL01016913.1:1055-11967 GCA_000988845.1 Hypochthonius rufulus
TACATTTGGCAAAAAATTTTTTAATATTTTTAAAACTTTTTGATTATAATAATATTCAACAGATGGCAGTTCATTATTTTAAAAAATTAGGGTAAAATCTTCATTAAGTTTTAAACGATCTTAGATAACAATACGCATGCGTTCGAATTGATTATTTCATATTTTTGTATTCTTTACTGAAATGTCTAAATATGAATAACGCATGCGTACTAAAACTGTATTCAACTCCGGGATGAGTCATGTCACATGACTCATGTGCTATCATCAAACATGTGAAATCATTAAAAAACATAACATCTGAAGCCACAATATATTAAAATAAACGAAAATTCCATTAAAAATAAAAAATTCCCTTTTAATTCATTACGTTATTTAATGAAATCTCTCATTACATTTATTTACTAAAATACTTGTAAATTTATTATTATTATTATCATTATAATGTTTACATATTTCCTGTGATATCATTATTAACACATCAATTGTTTGACATTTATTTGTTTATTTTACATATAAAAATGTTATATTTAATATAAAGTGATTTAATGGCGCATAATCCATTATATGATAATTTTGAATTAAATGATTCGTTCGGCATTAAACCACAGCCCAAAGAACGGAAATCGATTAAAAAGAAGAAACAAATTAATGAAGAATTATATTGTAATATGAAACAGGATATTGAATCACAACCGGAAGTGAATGCACATGATTTGAGTTATGTTAATGATGAATTTATTAATTATGATAAACCACATAATGATTCACAACATTTGTATGAAGTTTATGATGAGATTCGTCATAATAATGAGTAAATTATGATAATTATTTTATGCTATAATTTAATAATTTATTTTATTTTAGTTATGATAATAAAGTATTGAATCGTTTAAAAGTGGCGAATGTTAATGAAAGTGACGATCCTCAATTGAATTTAAAAGTATCAGTAAATGATGTGAATTCAAATGAGGCAAAAATGAACGAAATCGATGCGATTATGAATAAAATAGACTTAAATTGGGTTTATGATATACCAAAAGATCGGAAATTTACTAAATTACCACCGCCCGAATATCCTCCGCCATTATTATCACGCGATAATCATGATTCTAATTCAAATATCGCGCCAAAAGTACCGCCGCGTCATTCAATTCAAAAATTATTATCAAATAATAACGTAAGACCATTACCATCGCCGCCCAATAATGTGCCTCCGCCAAAACCTCCGCATCTTCCGCCCGATTTTCCGCCACCGGAATTGGAAATGCCCGAATCCGCGCCGAAAATACCTCCGCGTGTCCCGATACGGAACTCGAGTGTCGCACCATCGCTATGCAATGACATTCTCCAATGCGTACCGAAAGAACCACCCAAAGAATCGCCTGAGACCCGTAGCAATGGTTATGGTTCAATAATACGTAATCGTAGTGATTCTGAAGCTACAATTAAAACTAATAAATCTTCGGGTTCTGTGAGCATTGCCCGAAGTCAGACACTTAAGGAAAAGAATCGCCCGTCAATTGAGAAACGACCGAAAAATCCATCGCCTAATATATTATTACCGATGAATTCCAATTTTAGTGATAATTCATCTGATTTTACATCATCCGGAGTTCCAATACATAAATCAGGGTTTTTATGGAAAACGGGAAATGACCGTAAAGAATTTAAAGACCGATGGTGTGTGTTGCAAAAGAAATTCACATTAAATGGTATGGACAATGGTCAATTATCATATTTTTATGACCGGAAATCTTCCGTTTCACGCGGAAGAATATGGTTAAAGGATGTTTCGTTTATTAAATCCGATCCTATAATTAACCCGAAAGTAACGAAATTACCGCAGAGTAATTTTTATACGACCGATTTCCGGTATTTCGAAATCGGTCTGACCTCACATCGCGGACGAATATTCATATTCGCGGCGAAATGTGCCGCCGATCAAAGGTTATGGATTAATACAATTGCCAATACCATTACATCTCATAATCGGTCATTTGGTAATATGCAAAATTTATTACCCGCGGATACTATTTTTGATCAAATGGGATATTTATATGTGAAACACGGTATTTCAGGTCAATGGTCAAATTCTTGGGTGATATTAAGAGGAAAATCCCTTTACATAAAGATAATTGATTCTGAAAGTGGTAATACGGATATTCAAGAATCTGATTTAAGGAAAGTAATGTCCGTATCATACGCGAGTGTCCATCAGATTATATCGTGTTCTATGGCCACAGAATCAGGACAACCGATATGTTTAACATTTCCGCATCGGGTTTTATATTTACAGTCTGATCTAAGATCTCATACTGAAGCATGGAATAAGACACTATTGAGATGTTGGAATGTGCCCGAATGCGGTGCTAAATTAGAAGACCAATACTTGACCAATGATAATATACCGGTGGCCATTGATAAGTGCATTAATTTTATTTCAACCTATGGTGTTGAAATAAAGAATTTATATCTTTCGCATCACTATGATACTACTAAAGTGAACGCAATTGTTAATGCTTTTAAAGCAAATGCTTGGGATGTCCATTTAATTAATTCAGATGAAGAAAATCAAAGTGAAGGTCATTCACCTCATGAAGTGACCGCTGCTTTAGGGATGTTCTTACGTTCGATGTCCGAATGTATATTAACTGAGAAATTTTATCACAATTGGATTAAAGCGAATGGTAAATTAATGAATAAATACTGATTTATACATAAACTTCTATAACCTGAACATATTGAGGTGCAAAATTTTTCTTCAAGTTAAGTTGGTTTTTAAGTTATGGAAGTACATTAGTAATGAATCATTACTATGCAAAGTATACGATTCGGGTCCTGGAAATTAGTTCAAGTTATAGAGATATTCAATTTACAGAGGTTTATGTGTATTCGGTTATTTTAAATGACTTTAAATTAATTAAGCTTAACATTTAATGACTTTATTTTCTATTTATATACAGAAGTGGAAAATAAAAATGAGCGTCTAGAAAAGTTTAAACTTCTTTTAAATATGCTACCATCGGTCAATTTGATTACTCTCAAACGAATGATCGCACATTTTGTTTAGTAAATAATTTGATTTTTTAAATTTATATAAATTTTATAATCGAAATTTAATTCTATAGCATAATTGAGAAGAGTGATAAAAACCGGTGCAATCTTTTGAATTTAGCGCCTGTCGTATGTCCGAACATATTGTTTCTAAAAGTCGGTAATAAAATAGTCGATGATCGTGTGTCGACATTTGAAGGCGGCAGCGCCGGAATGGATATTCTCACCGATTTGATACTTTCATACGGTTGGTTATTCGATGTTACAACTGAAGAGTTAGAAAAGGAACGAAAGATTCAGAAAGCATTAGAGATGCTCAAAGATGCGAATGCCAAAAATCGTAGTCTTTTAAAGGCTAAAACCGGACAAAAGTCGATACACGATTTTCAAGATAATGAATTCCTTTGTGGTGTGTTCATATACAATCGTCAATGGGGTAAATGTTTAAATGTACGTCTGACCCCAACAATGACAGCGCACGATTTAATTGAATATGCTGTACGAACCGCTTCAATCAAAGATAAAGTCGAAGATCTTTCTGTTTATGAATGCGTTTGCGATGATCAATTGGAACGTCCATTACATCATTCGGAAGTGGTCTTAACAGTGACCCTCTTATGGACTCAGTGGACACATGAAGATGCTAAAGATAATTATTTATGTATAAAAAGAAACGATCTCTTTGTGAGTATTAAACCCTATCTCATTACGTCAACGCAAACACCAATTACAATGTTTTCTGAGCTGAGATTTGCTGATAAATCGTGGAAATCATTTAAGAAGATTTTAGTGGAGTTTATATGTGCTAAATTATCATGTTATAAGGATGCGAAAGCAGAGAAATCGTACGGTCAATGGAATATCGAAGACATCACGTGGTATATCGGAGCGGAGAAGAAACGGTCAGCGCCTAATAATAAATTGACATTTACATTTATTGACCGTAATTTACCATTAAAAAGGTAATTATTAGTAACTAATTAATTAATTTTTAATTAAACTTTTATTACTAATAACACTAAAACCTCTAAATTTTTTAAATACAGTGTAGGACTATATATAGTAATTTCTATTAATAGATTTATTAATTCATTTCTACAATAATATCTGAAACGCAGTAATTGAATGAGTAAATTAATAAATAACATCATGAATGTTATAATAGAAAAATAAACATAAAGTAAATATGAGTATACAATGTATACAGTCGAATCTCTATATATGTCCACCAATTTTGTCTATTTTTATTTATGTCTGAAAATTTCGAAATCGCTTTTTACTTTTTAATTAAAATATATTTCATTTTATATCCGATTTACACTTATGTTCTGTTTTTCTGAGGCCCGTCGTGGAACATAAATCGAGACTCGACTGTACTATGATACGAATGACACGGATCTATATCCAGCATCCTGCACAATTTATATCCTCTCACTTTTGTGTTATTTTTAGTTTTATGCCCTCAGTTTTTGAATAACTCTCATTTAATAAACTTAATATTTTTAATTTTAGAACAAAAGATTCCCCTTATTTTGGTCGTACCGTATGCTGCAATACTGAAGAGGAATTCTATAAATGGATCGCGTGTATGTTATCATCTGAATATCCCAATGGTGTGTTACCATTAAAGCCGAAAATTGATCTCTTATCTTAAGATTATCCATGATAATCTATATCTATAGTCATATGCATTTTTATGTTAGACATTTATGTGCTTTTAACATTTAAAGTCATATTTTAATTTAATTAACAATTAATTGCTTTTGATGAATTTAGAGCGTTCAGATCTAATATAAAATTTCTGTTTATATTTAATATTAACATTTAACATGAATAACTTAATGTTTCTATTTTTGAATTATACAGTATATTTATATATTACATTATTACGTAACTTTTATAATGATATTAAATAACGTATATCTTTATACTTTGAGAGGCGATATCTGAACAAATAACATGAAACATTAACACTTAAATTATCAGAATAATGATCAAACCCTATTATAAGAACACTCTTCTCTCATTGTGTAACGATAAAGATTATTAACAAAAAGTTAACAGAATATATTGTTTTTTATATATATATTTATACTGAATTATTTTCTCATTAAACTTATTCGACAACATATTTAATCATTTTATTTGTTACCTTCGGATGAATTAACGCATGATATTGGTATTCATGAGGAAGTGATTTGTAATATAATGTTTCTTTTTTTAAAGAATACTTTCCTCATTGACATTGAGTAAAGGGATGTCATTGAGACAGACTAAAATATATTATTTGAGGGTATAATCATCGTATTGTTGGGGGTAATTCCCCTCTTTATCATTGCGAAAAATCCGGTATTCCATACGCATCAATCATCATTTACGGTGAATGTGAATGTGTTTTACATCATACACACACTGTACATGAAATATCACGGTACGAATACGCGTAATTATTCGTCAATGATGATGTTAATCCAAAATCTCAGGTCCGGTTTTGTTATTTCATATTAAATTCCCCGTTTTTATAATGACATGACATTGTAGAGGTGAAATTAAAGGAAAAGTGAATTTTTTACTTCAGTGATAAGAACTTTCAGTCTTATATAAACAACTGATGTAAGAGAATTATACGATAACATAAAACATTAAATTAGTTTTGAAAGTATTGATTTATTAATTTTAAAAATGAGTAAATTTATTTATTTGATTATTTCTTTAACTGTATTCACATTCGTCAAATCTCAGGATGACAATTTATTTACACGCATCACGCGACAGATAAATCAGTTTCCCATAATTGGTGCGTGCGATCGTATTGCTTATCGTGGAGTAATGAATTGCATGGAAAATTTTCTACCGTCACGATTATTAAGAAGTACTTTCAGTGAGCATCGAACAGGAGTCTGTTGGTAAATGATTTTAATATGATTTATTTAATATATTGTTATTTATTGAGATTATCAATTTATTTTTTATGCATATATTTTAACTTTTCTTATAACGAAAGTTATAAAATTTTTCTCAAATTCTATTTATTCATACACATTAATCTCTAACGTGAACGTGAACGTGAATAATATCTATGACATAAGCAAAATCTTTAGATTCGAATCGGGCAAACCTTTTGCTATTTCAACATCTATCATAAACAAAAGTTTCCGATAAGAATATGTTTGAAATAGAGAGGTTTATTAAATTATTGCAAATTATTGGGTATATACTCGAATCTTTATGTCTCTTGATTTGCCTCAGACAATTGAAGCATAAATGTAGATATAAAAAGAAATGTATTTAAATGTATAAGTGAAAAGTGATTTGAAAATATGCGGACATAAATCGGAAAAAAACATAAAAGTAGGGGGATATAAATAAATACCTGAGTGTATATTAATGCATGATTAACTAATTTGATTAATTCACACCTCTAATTGTTAAATTCTTAAAAATATTTTAGTAATTATTACAAATACAATGCGTGTATCTTTGGTCTTCACGACGGACTCAAATTTGCAATGGAACGTGAGCGTTGTCCATCATCGTATTCGGCGCGTATCATCCGTTCGATGGCGGATAATTTTGTAGGCTCAGGTATTAAGTCGATGTGTCAATCATTTGACGGCGGACGGTGCAATTTGGGCCGTTCAAATCGAAAGAATTCATCGCGAAAACCTAAACCATTAACGAATACATCGGATACGATTATACCGTCGGGATTAACATCGGGAATATCATCGGGAATATCATCGGCGGCGGAATCCATTTTCAAACCGATTTCAGATATTTTTAAGCAACAATAAAATTTCCGTACTCAAAAGTTTATATTCGAATATTTATAATGTAACTCATGTATACATTTAGAGGGGTTTATTTTGTACGAAGTTTAATATTGGACAATGTAAATGTCACTATTGGAAGTGATTCAAATTACAGAGGTTCATTATTTATATGTGCCTAAAATACTCATATATTTTGTCATAATCTATTATAATAATGTGTAACTAATGTTTGCATTTATTAAATAAATCATTAATCTTTTTTAATTAATTGTTTTATTTGTAGAAATGAATAATTTGATATTTTCCATATGTTATAACTTATAAGTTATAACTTTTAATTCATTAAAATATTTTCAGAATATTAAAAGCATTTTTAATAATTTTTTGAGGGAAAATCTCATTATAAATATAATTCTTAATGATTCTTAATACACTAAAATGTACTATTTCAATACACTTTTAGTAATAATAATTATTATTGTATTACATATTGTATTACATTATATGTATTGTAGTATTGTATTACCAATGGTTTGTCATAGTATAATACTTGCATTGTATTGCATTGTGAGTCATCGTTTATGGACTCATAATTAAAGAATCTCAATTTATTCTTTTTTCTTATGCATTGGAATGTCCAGTGTTAGACTGAAGAGTAAAAATTGAGTACTTTTGACTCATTTTCAATTTTCCACTCTCCATTCTTATACTGAAAAAATCAATGCATAAGAAAAAAGAATAAATTGTGATTCTTTACTCATAATTTAAAATTAAACTATTCACAGGTCATTGATTATATATAAACACGTGTAATGTTTGTATGTTTAGTCATATTCGCGCTTTCATTGTGTATTGGAATTTCTTTAATTTGAAAATGTTAATTTAAATTTAATTATCTCATGATAATGATCATTGTTAATCGTCACTTAATTAAAACTGATCCCTAAAGTATTACGACGCAATTAATTAATAAAAATTGTGATTAATTTTGTTGTGAATATACATCTATAATGTGAACTCATGATTCATGTGTCTTTTTCAAGAATAAAGTGATACTTTAAAAAAATGGACATACATTTGTAGATGAATTTATTGTTTAAATCGCTTATATTTTATATTTATTAACCCCTTCTGACCGATCGGCAATTTAAAGTACCGGTAATAAACTGTTAATAGACTCTTCAATCTAAAGTGATATCAGTAAAGTTTATATATCATAATAATGGTAATATCTTTGAGTTACAACAATACAATACATTTTGAAAATGCAATTGTTGTGAATCAATTGAAAATTATGACATTTACAAGAATTATTCGATAAATAAATTTTTAAATTAAATTATTTAAAATAGAATTATATTACCCCTTTAAGTGTTGTGTTTTAATTTACATATATTCAGTACTAAAATTTTATGTTTTTCATTAATTAATGTATTTTCTTGAGTAATGTTAAAGTAAATCCATTTATATATGCATAAATGACAAAACAAATGTTTCAAAAACTCAACTGAAAAGTGATTCAAAAGACAATCCCATGATTAACAGTATCAGTACCGGAATTGTACGGATCGCGATAGTCTTATGACTCGTGATTCGGGACGCGTGCGGATGAAATGCGAGTTCCGTTGTCTGTAATAATCGGAGGGAAAACGGCAAAAAACTTAAGACAATGGATTCACGTTAATTGTGACGCAATATAATATCAGATAAATATAAGTGTAATATTTGTTTTTAAATTATTATGGTAATTTTCAATTTTATAAATTTAATTTTTAACAATACACTCGAGTTTCCATTTATGTCCTACAACTGACCTCAGAAAAATTGAACATAAGTGTAAATCGGACACAAAAGAAACCTATTTTAATGTAAAAGTAAAAAGTGATTTTGAAATACACGGGCATAAATTGAAGAAAGACATAAAAGTAGGGGACACATAAATAGAGACTCGAGTGTGTATTTAAACTGAATATGTTATGCACGTGAATACCGGTCTTTTCACTCGTAATAATTATATATTATATAATTATATTAATTTTTGTGAAATTCTAAAGTGATTCATCGATTATAATTGAATATTTAATATACAATGTAATGGTAAATATATTTTCTTCAAATATTATGCATTCGCGTGTAATAATATAATAGAAAATACTATAAAACACTAAAATCAATTTCTATTAACATAAATAGCATCAGCAAAAAATATAAGAGTCATTTACCAAATCCCTATTATTGAATAAATTCGCATTCACTTTATTGAAATACTTTAAAATAGTAAATTAGAAAATCTCTAAAATAGTTGAACGGTGGTCTTAAACCCTCTCCCTGTGGTGTAACACTTAATGCGATTGAAACGCTTTTTCCGTAAAACACAATGCACAATAGAAATGTGTAATTTATTCGTACATATGAAAGAGATTCTCAATTTTGTATAAAATATCGAAGTCTTTGATGTGATAATACAAAAGTGAAGGCGTTTATTATCATGGGAAATAATCCGCGGGGATTTTAAGTGATGCGGATGCTGAGGGATGAATGAGGGATGAGGATAAAGGATGAGTGAACTGAAACTTTATGTTTACAGTGAACCGGAAATGGAAAACTCTGAGTTACAATATTATGATTTTACATCGTGAATACGTAAAGTAAAATACGTATTTATGCACAAACTTCTCTATCGTAAATATATTTTGCCAAAATCATAAGTTTATGATAAAGGGGATTTCACATTATAAAAGTTAAAACAGAAAATATGATCGGATCGAAAGATTTGTTAAAGCTCTAGAGATTTTTTCCCGCTTTAGATAGTTTACGTTTGTGAGAGTTTATATTAGAGGAGTTTGTGTTTATGATCATTTATCATAAATAAGAAATGATGATGTTTATAACACAACTGATTATGTTTGATACACGATTTCAATAATTGATATGAAACTAAAAGGATATAAAATCAGTACACATTAAGCCCCTTAAATATGAATCATATTTCTAAATATTATTACATTTATTAACGATAATATATTTAATATATTTCTAAACATGACTATTAACGTAATTCCATAATGCATTTTATATTAATTTTTCATTTAATATGATGATTTAGTAAAAACAAACCCTAAAATCAAATAGTATTGTTTAACGTTTAATATTTATAAAGAAAATGTTAATTTTTATTTTAATGTCAAATGAAATATGATTGTTTCACTGTACATTTGTTATACATTAAAATATCGATTCTGAATATAGTCGCTATTAAATGAATTAGGGGTGAATGCGTATAATATTTATGATCATAGTCCCAATTCCCGGACATTATTCCATTAATTTTCATTTCCCGTCAATATGATTACATTATACACGATAGTGTCACGCGTGCCGCGTGCATATACAGCGTTCATTGTGATTTACTCCCCGCAAAGTGCATCAATATTATTATTATGTTATTGCGATTGTCAGTGATGTCAGTTGATGTATCATACAATGGTATTACTCTCCCCGTATCAATAGATGACTGTTCCCGTAAAGTCACGTGACACATTCCCCCTCTCTCTAAAGTGCGTGTACGGTACGGTATGATCTTTTGAAAGTTTTCGTCGCACTCTATTTTATGTTAGCATTACATTAACAGAATGTTGGCCCATTAAATATTGCAATTGAGAGGTTCACAATGAGCTGAACTGAGCCCATTTGGGAATTGGGTATACACATACAGTAAATTCTCTTTATATAAACTTTTTTTTAATGCCATTCAATCCAAATATAAATTTAAACATCAGTATTTTAATAGTGCAATAAAAATATTAAAATTAAATATAATTTTCAATTGCAATTAATAAAACAAAAATTAATTGATTTTAAATAATTCTCAAATCATGGAAATTTTGTAAATTTTAAAATTTTAAAAATTTTAGAAATGAAATTTATCAATTACTATAGAGTATTATTATTTATTTTTATTGTGAATTCATAAAATATAATGCTATTGATTTAGATGTTTATAACTTACAATGCACGAATGTTATACTCCAAATATTTTAAGCTTTTCTAAAGTCTTTCACCACATTTAGTTTTATATTTAGTGT
>LBFL01016939.1:6519-25218 GCA_000988845.1 Hypochthonius rufulus
TGACACATAAGTTGAAAAAACTGATAATTAGGGTGACCACGCGTATAAGAGCATAAAATCCTGTGTGCTGATAACTTACTTGAAAGCCTCCTCCAAGTAATCCACGAATTTGTGGAGTTGCAATTTCTACAATATAACTCGATGCTGTCCCAGTGACAAGTCCCGAACTCATACCGGTAATTACGCGTCCAACAATTAGCAAAGGCACTGATTTTGCAACGGAAATCACGATCCATCCGATCGTAAACGGAACACCGTATATTATCAGACATTTCTTTTTACCCAAATACTGTGTCAGTGGTCCTGAAACATGTCGGTATTCAGTTTATTAGTATTTTAAAATATAATTTAAGGTATAATTTCATAGGGGAAAAAATCACGGGTATAACAATAAATGAAAAAAAAAATTATATTGCTAATGAATAAAGCATCGAAAAATATACACCATAACTTTGATTTATATCCCCTTACTTTTATGTCCTTTTTTATTTATGTCCCTTGTTTTTGAGAACGCAATTCACTTGTATATTAAGTAATGTAAAAGTGTCTCGATTTATGTCCCCCTGCATTTATGTCCCGTATTTTCAAAACCAATGTATATCATTACCATAATAATTGCATCTTGATTTATGTTCATGAGTATTTTCTAATAAAAATTACGTCGTAATATATTTTATTAAATATTTAAATACAAATAATTCTTAAGGATGGGCCAAAACCTCTTTAAATATTCAACAATACTTTATGTACATATATTTCTAATACATATTTAGTCGTAATACAATCGTTACGAAAGCACGTTTTTCATTCGCGCAGCAAAATTCACTAATTAATCCCATAAAAACACTAAAACAGACAAAAATTACTGTTAATATCTTTAATCTCCTTTATAATGATTAATTTATGCATAAATTTATGTGTTAAAACCATTTTTCGATAAATAATTGGTTTTTGAATCATGTTTATTTTATGTCCGATTTCGTTTTATGTCCCCTTTTTGAGACCCATCGTGGGACATAAATCCAGGTTAGGGTGTAATATGTTATACATAAGTACACATTTATTTTAGATAATACACTTATTATTCACTTTTTTATCTACTGTTATGTATGGAGTCATTGTCAGTTTTCAAGGACAATATTACGCCTGCCCTTTGCAGTAATATTGTCCTTGAAACCTGACAATGACTCCATTCATAACAGTACTGCTCAATGCGCTAATTTGAGCCTTTTCAAGGACAATACAATTGAATTGTGAACGAATGTACAATAATGCATGCGCTTTGCAATTGTCCTTGAAAAGGCTCAAAATTAGCGTATTGAACAGTTGATAAAAAAGTGAATAATAAGTGTACTCATGAATATGTTTAATACAACATATAACATATATAACATATTTGCATATTTGTAATTTATTAATTGATATATATTAGTGACTTGTATTTCATAAGAATACTATAAAATATTCAAATGTATAAATAATTTTTTATTTATTCTTAATTTTTGACCGATTTGCATAGCACATCATATCAAAAAATGTGAGGCTCGAGCGTAGAATTACTTTATATTTAAAAAAATAAAATACAGTGATTATTCTATTTTGTAACACTGGAAGGACCGGGAATATTCAACTTATATTGGAATCACATTACAAAATCAAATGAGCATTGTATTACTAATACATTCATTACCTGCTAATAGTGCACCCAAAAGTGCTCCTAACGTGACACAACTCGCGACCCATGATTTTGTATTATCATCATCTTTATTAATAATTACACTGTTGTTTTGATCCATATCATGAAATGCCGGTCCGGTCCATCCGAGTACCGTCCCCATTGCCAATGCCCCCATTAATGCCGATATTGTGGCGATATAAACACGAAGCGACGGTTTTTGTAAATCATCGCGAGATTTTGTCCCCGTCATTTGAATAAATTGAAATATTTTAGTATAACACTACTTTCAAATTATTAAAACTTTTGATTTAATATAAATACTAAATTTGAATATTTCTGAAATTATAAAAATTAAACTTTAATTTTAAATTGCATTAAATTGCAATTAACAATTTTAATTATTTTTAATTAAATATCTTAAGTAAAATTCTGAAGTATGATATTAAAAAAATGAGAATATTTTTGCAGACGCAAAACTTATAAAGTATAAGTTTAAGTTCAAAGGTGAACATTACATGCTTTGCAATTGCGTCGATTGAGAAAATCAATTATGATACACGATTAGTGATAATGATTTGAGAGGATATGTTTTATTAATTGTTAATGAATGAATTAAAAATGCTGTGATTTAATCATTGTAAATGATATTAATACACAATTAACTAAACTACAGAATACTCTGTATGCTATACTTTAGCCAATTTTATAACACGTGGCACATACCGTGCATAAAATTTTGATGGCGCGAAAATTGTAAAACGCGTAAATCGAATTGTTGCGTTAGATAAGGGTGCTGCGCACGTGGATGTTTCCTTGTATAGAGTGCTGCGCACGTGGATGTTCCCTTATATAGAGTGCTGCGCACCTGGATGTTCCCTTATATAAAGTGCTGCGCACCTGGATGTTTCCTTGTATACTATGAAATTCATAAATCAAATCTGAAATCTTGAGAATGAATTCCTTTACCTAAAGTCTTAATTATAATATTATAATATTATTTTTCAATTGGCAATTTTTGGTTAAAATCGAGTTTTTAAAATATATAATATCACGTGACTAAACCTAGAGTGTATTATATAGGGAGTGTTAGATAATTAGATGCAACTAAATATTGCCCTCACACACTCAAAAAAATTTGCTATCACCTACCTACAATGTAATGTTACCTACCTAAAATGTAATGTTACCTACCTAAAATGTAATGTTACCTACCTAAAATGTTATGTAAAAATATTAACAAAATAATTATGATTAAAATCAACATTAACATTCTTAATCTGAAAATTGATTAAATTTTCCAAAATATCATTAAATATGTCAAAATATGCTCATTTATTCTTTTTATTCTCATATATTAAAATTATTTTTATTTATTCTTTTTGACCTGAAATATTCTTTTTTATTCCCGAACAATGCATGTCCATTGGTCATGTTTTGTCATGATTCGGAAACATCCGAAGTTATTCGGTGATATCTCAGACCATAAAAAATATTCTTTTATTTTTGTGACTCTTTTGCTGATGATCAATGATCGAAAGAATTTGTTAGCCGATAAATGGGAAAATGTATTTAAAAATTCAGAAAATTTATATATTGCCTCTGCTCAAATATTTTAAAGAATGTCTAATTTAGTGTTTATTCTTTTTTGTTATTTATTCGGTATTTTTTACAGATTTTCCAAGACAAATGTGTCAATAAATAAGGTTTTAGTGTAATGATAAACAGTGATAAAACTCTGAAATATCTGTGATAAAAATCATTTTTAATAATTGTTCTAAAATGTCCGGTTTTATACAAGTCCTACAGATATTTCCGCCTGAGACTAGTATGTTCATGTAATAATTTATGCAATTTATTTGGGTTTATGTACAAATTACAATGATAATGATAATATAATATAATGTATAATGATACTATCATAATAAACGTTAATTAAAAGTGCATTAAATTAAAAAAATTAAGTATTAAGATCATTAACATTTCAATGATAATTAAAATAATTTTAAAAATACATTTTTTATGTTAAATATTAAACTGTTATATACAAATTAGTAAATGATCAATTAAAATGGTACAGTCATACATCGCATAATTAATTATTTTACAATAGCATAATGATTCTTTCATAAATTTGAAACATCATTTTTCTTTTTATTATTATTATTATTCGTTTCATTATATTTCACACCCATAAAATTCGATTGAATTTCTTCAATTGATTTACCTTTAGTTTCAGGTAAAAAGAAAATAACAAACACAAGACTCAATACACAGCATCCGGTAAATATCCAAAACGCTCCGTGTTTTGTAGAGAATTTTTCGATATCAGAGAATTCTTTTGTCGTTACAAATGCTAATAACCAATTAATTATGGTCCCGACTGTACTAATAAAACTACGGGAACCTATTGAAGTCATTTCCGGTACCATCATCCATGGTATAGGGCCATAACCAATTGAAAAAAAAATATTAAATACAATTAAACATGCAACAGGAATCCAACCATCACTTGGTGCTACATGTTGCGATGGTATTGTTGAATTAGCTGTAACTGATGAAGTAATTGTTGTGAATATTGTTGTAGCCATTGTTGTTGTTGTTGTTGTTTCATCTTCTAATTCTTTATGTTTAAAATAATAATATCCAACAATACATAAGGTAATTGAATGCCCTAATCCTGAAGCTAAAAGTAAGATTCTCCTTCCGAGACGATCAACGAGTAGTGACCCCATAACTGTGCCCACAATTTGTGCGACGGACACTAAAACTGCCCCAACCATAGGGTTCATACTCGAACCCGATTCTTTGAATATATCAGTGGCGTAAAATAAAATGGCGTTTATACCCGAGAATTGTTGAAAAAACATTAATCCAATCGCAAGTAACAATGGTTTATATACTTCGGGACGTTGAATCATCTCTCCAATTGATGCTGCCGCTGCTTCCGCATTAGTAATTTGTTCCTCAATTCCTTTCATTTCACTGTCGATATTACTCATGTGATGGCGTAATTTTCTAAGTGCATCTTCCGCTTCGTCTTTCCTTCCCCTTGAGTATAACCATACCGGACTTTCGGGCATAAAGATCATAAGTATTGACATTAATACCCCGGGAATCAATGCAACAATGCATAATGTATTCCAATGAAGAAATAAACCAAAAATATTGATAATGAATATGCCGATTACAACAAAGACCTTTGAAAGAATTTAATATTTTAGTTATCGATAATCAATTGTATATAATAATCAATTGTTTAATGTTTTTCCACTTTAAAAAATTTATATTATCTACGATAAAATATTATGAGTGGCGCTTAATCATAGCTTGAAATATTGTGAGACTTAAGAGGGTATTATCTCCCCCACTTTAAAAAATATTCATCAGCCGATATAGCATTTTTTAAGTCTATTATTAAAGTAAGTACTTCTAACTAGCTAGTTATTGTTTAACCTGTCATCAGTAAGACAAAGGTAATAGGACCAATCCTAAATTACGTATTAATTTACATTTAGAATATTTATAAATTCTATTTTGCTTTAGCTGGAAAAAGACATTCCTTGTCTGACCTTAACATTATTATATGTGAAGACTTATCTAACTATATCATAATAGTTCTTATTAAATTATATAATAACAATATAAATGCAAAATGTAAGGTATTGTTGCATATCAGAATAGATTAGAGCATACTTGAAAACCTGCTCCAAGTAATCCGCGAATATTTGGTGTTGATATTTCGGTTATATAACTTGGAGCTGTCCCTGTGATAAAACCTGCACTGAGACCGGTAATTGCACGTCCAACAATTATTAATGGTACTGATTTTGCTACTCCCAACAATACCCATCCGATCGTAAAAGGAACACCGTATATTATTAGGCATTTCTTTTTTCCCAAATATAGCGACAATGGACCTAATGAAAGATATAAGTTCATAAGTGTTTGATATGATTTCATGTGACAATCACGTGTAAAAAATGCTTGTGAATTCCTTTTTTTATTGAATTGTCACGCTGATGTGACATGTGAATTAACTAGAGATTAGTGTCATAGGAAAATCCTATTTTGTTTAATCTAATCTCATTATATAAGTTTCAAAATATTTTATAATCATGAGGTTATTAAGTTTATTATAATCTCATTTTTTATATTCAATAACCTTTATGATGCAATTTATTAGAGTTTAAAAGCAAATTATAAGCGAATTTCATTTTGTGGAAAGAAACAGTTTTCCATTTAATAATTCATTAAGAATGAAATTTAATATAATTTTTTTTAAAAATTATTTAAATATTTCAAGCCCTATTTAAAAAATATATTCTTGAAACTAAAACTAATATGTAGCTTTTTTAGTTTAACAGACTAAACCCTTAAGAAAACTTTAATTTTTTTAATCATTTCTACCCATAGTTAATATCTTCTATATAGCACCGATATAGATAGCATTTTAATATATAGAAAAATTTAAATATATCAATTTTAAAACTAAAATTTAAGCATTTAATTTTTAAAAACACATCCCATATATAGATTAAAAGAACTTAAAGTAATTATATTTTTAAATATTTCCAAATAAAATGGTAATTTTTGCCTTTTTTGGTTAAGTAATTAATTTGAAAATGTATGTGTATAATTGATCCGAATGATTGATATTTGACAATTATTATTTTTTAAATTATTTTTAAAATTATTAATTATAAAATTTCAAAATTAAATGATTACCTGACAAAAGTGCACCAAAAAGTGCTCCTAATGTAATACAACTCCCGACCCATGATTTTGTATTTTTATCATGTTTATCGATAATTTTACTGTCGTTCTTATCCATATCATAGAATGCCGCCGCTGACCACGCGAGTACCGCTCCCATTGCCAATGCACCCATTAATGCCGAAGTTGTGGCGATATACACACGAATTGACGGTTTTTGTATAACAGAATCATTCTGAGATTTTGTCACAGTCATTTCTTCGATTGAAATATTTAAATAATTTGTATTGTACTACAATTTAGCAATATTTAAAATTTAAATTCCAATCTATAAAATTTATTAAACTATAAAAATAGAAAAATAATATTATAATATTAATTAATAATTTACAAATTCAATTTGTTTTAAATGAATCTCTTAAATAAAGCAAATGAAATGCCATAGAATTTAAGAAATTATAAAAATATTTTAGAGCATACAAAAGTTTATAAAGTATTTGATTAGAGTTCAAAGGTCATATGTCACATACTTTACTATAGTGTTAGCGGAAGAAACCGATTGATGATGCATACACGCGATTAGTGATTAGTGATAATGATTTGAGGAGAATTTTTTATTGGTTAATCAAATGGTAAATGAACAAAATTAAGAATATGATATGATTTAATAATTGAAAATTATTTGAATATCTCAAATTGTAATGGTGTGACACACGATTTACTCCATGGTAATTGATAATATTAATATTAGTGATTTCGGAATTCTTTATTTTCATACATTAAATGTGATGTCATAATATTAATTGTGTTTTTTGCTTTTTTAATGTCAAGAGTCACTCAATATATAAATTTATAGATCTTTTTATTGTATATTTATACATTACATAGAACTTTGTATATTTATATATTAGTTTAGTACAAGAATTATATAAAAGTAAACATTACATAATCTTATGTAAACGAAAACACTCAAATCGTACATCTGTAGGGTATTAAATAAACCCTGTGAACACCCTGTTTATCGAAACTCCCATTTTTTGGAAAAACTTCAATTATTTTCAAATTTTAATTAATCAAAAAGTCACGTGAATACACATTTAAACACTTGATTAGAATATAAATATAATTATTTATTTTTTAGATACCTTAAAAATACAAATAAACCTTTTTAACATAATAAATTCTATAACATGAACGAATTATTCTACAAGTATCATATTAATTTTATTGTTTCAAGTTTTATAATTTTAAAAATTTTTTATACGTATTATGTTTGATAATTATAGACAAGATTTATGTGTAATAAAAAATAAATTATATTATTAATCTGCACCTTGAGTACTTTCAATATTTTTAATCATATAAATCTTTGCTATTTCAACTTTTGCTGTGTAAAATCCCTCTATTTTGAACAAAAATATTTACCGTAATATGTTATTTTAGAGAGATTTATCAGTTTTTATTATTGTAAAATATAAATTTATATATCGAACCGTCCATATTTGTTACTCAACTTTTTGCACATATTATATAAAATTGAAAAAAATATTATATTACAGTACATAAAAATCAAACTTTAATAGTTTTTCATTTTTAAAGTGTTTTGATTGTTTTGATAGAATCATACATAAATGATGAATTATATCTTTATTATTGTAATTAATTTTTTAAAAATTAATATATTCAGCATTATTTATGATTAAAATTAAATTTTATAAAATAATATATAAATCTATTAATCATTTATCTTTTTTAATTCGAAAAATTGGGTTTTAATACTCAAGTGTTTTGAACTCCGTATATTGAAAAAATAGTTTTTCGATAAAAATGGGTTCTTTATCCTTAAATATTAAAAATAATGGGTTAATATAAATGTAAAAATGTTTAATTTGCTTTAGATTATTATTATTATTATTATTATTATTATTATTATTATTATTACATTACTTTGCTATTTATAATCGATTCATATAATACATTTTCATTAATGTTTTAATGGAATATTCTAATTTTGATAATTTATTTAATTGCAGATGTTTCCGGTATATAAATTGTTTAATCGATTGACGTATTAATTTATTTAATGTTAAACCCTATCAAAGTAATTGCGGGACATTTATAGAGCATAAAAATGCAATACACAAAATATCAATTTATTAATTAGCAAATCAAATATAAGATTTCTGTGAGTGAATTAATGAAATTTATTATATTTTTAGCTTTTATAATATAAAAATGTGTGAATTCATTATAATTAACAGTGCAAAGGTTAATGCTTAGAGATTCTTAAAAAGAGATTTTTTAATAGTATTGTTGCGCGTGTTTTAAATCTAATTTTACTATTATAATATGTGTTTAGTAAAAGTGTAGCGCAATATTTTTATTTATGTAAATGCATATTGCATAATCACTGATTTTGTGTGTATGCATGTGATTTGTTTGATTAATTTGATGATTGACGTGCGCATACATTAATATAAACATTAATTAATTCGGATTGCAATATGTTTATCATTGCGAATGCAACGGGAACTGCACTGCTAATTGTAATAAATTGCAGCAAAAGCTACGGGTATCATGTCAAAATGATC
The DNA here is from genome assembly GCA_000988845.1 of Hypochthonius rufulus. Lineage (NCBI taxonomy): Eukaryota > Metazoa > Arthropoda > Arachnida > Sarcoptiformes > Hypochthoniidae > Hypochthonius > Hypochthonius rufulus. The sequence goes on from LBFL01016939.1 coordinate 15,502, forward strand.
AAATTGCGGAGCATAATTCGAAAGATTATTTAATTTGATAATAAACACATAAACTTAATTATTTAATTATTAAATTTCTTTTATGATTTTGTAGAATTTAATAATTTGTAATTTTAAAGTGCATATCTATAAAATTCTGCACATGTTGATAAGAAATTTAATTTTTACTTTAACCATTTATACAGATTAAAATAAAATTTATAAAAATTATTTTATAACATTTATTTTTATATCTGTACTCTGATGCAATATCTTACATCATACAATGAAATCATTAAAAATGTCAGAATTTCTATGTAAATGTGATAAAAAGTCGTGTTATGTAATAATTTGAATTAATATACATTCAAATTCAAGGATTTATAACATGTTCCGTGAAAAAGTTAACCCTTTACGCATGCACCATTCACCTGTTTTATACATTAGTTAATAATTAATTGTAAAGATAATGATGGTGCCCATCTTTATGGCGTGTTTCATTAATGAATACTTTTTTATAAATTATAATCCATAATTGTATTAAAATTGAATCATATTAATAAATTACTATATACCGAATATATATAAAATGACTGAATATAGGGTTAACTTTTTCGCGGAACATGTGTTACAAAGAACATCCTTGACTTTGTGATTTGTAAATAGCTATAGAACTTTTAGGCAAAAAGACGCGACTGCTTTTCTGATTATTCTATAATTACTTAAATTAATTTGTAATTAAATATCATGATATGCATTTAGTTAATTGAATTGATTAATTAATATAATTATGATAAAAGTTTAGTCATAAAATATAATTTAAACACAATTTGTAGATTAAATACTATTTTTTTAATGTAAATAGTAATTTGGATAATAATGAAAAATTTGTGAAAAAATTCAAGAAATTTCATATTTTATCTTTTTTTATTAACTGAAATCATTGATATTTTACTGTGTAACTCAAGAGCAGGTATTTGACCATTGTCCAAAATTTTCAAAAAATTGATACAGAAAATCCCTGCACAAAGACCCACTTTTTAATAAATAAGACAATTTTTTATATTATATTTTTTTAGAAATTAAAATTTTACATTAAAAATAATTAAAATATTTTTCACATTAAACAGCATATTTATAAATGTCTGCACAGTTTAGCCTTTGGCTAAATCAACTTCAGTAAAAATAAGGTTATCATGTATAATACAACCGCATTCGGTATAAATTTTTATAGTTATAAATGTTTTATTAGAAAAATTACGGTTTCAGTGATATTCGTATTGTACTTAAATGTTATAATTGTACTTAACTAAGAAATGCAATTAATAATTAAAATAAAAATTTAAATTTCTAAATATTTCTAAAATGGGAGATGCGAATTATATTGAAAGTGTAAGTATTTAGTATTAATATATTAATATAAAGTTTAAATCTTATAAAATTTTTATAATATTATTCATGTAAATTATGTCTTTACAAATGATAATCAATAAAATCTGTGAGAATTTATATTTTTATATAACAGAATATGTAATTTAAAAAAATATTTGTATGACATATATTTTCATATTTAAGCATTCAGAAAACATTCGTGAGATTTGCATTAATGATAATGAAAATGGAAAAAATTCTAAAGAAAACGTCAGACCGATGTGAGTAATACATATATATGTACACTTAAACCCCTCCAACTGTACCATATTGCGGCAGGAATTTTTGTATACAATAGATAGGATTTTACGTTATAGAGGTTAAAATAGAGATTTATATGAATTACGTTCTAAGAATTTGTTTATTTTAGAGAAGTTATTTACAATAAAGATGGTCACGTTAAAGGGGTTTTTATATATATTGTTATTCAATATTTATAGTTATAAATAAATTTAATAACTAAAATCGTATAATAATTAATGTAATTTATTAAAACTAATGTTTTGTTTATAGTGTTATATCTTTGGAAGAGACATTAGATCATTGTTCAAAAGTAATGTGTTTTATTGCGGATGATAAATTAATGGACGCGACTCTTTTGGCTGAAAAATATTCAAATATTTCGTTTTATCATAGTCATGTCGAAGTTTTATGCAAAACAATGATGTATTTCTTTACACTAAATGAGGTTTGATTAATAAAATCACAATTAATATATACACTTAAACCTCTCTAACGAAAACTCTCTGTAAAGTAAATATTTTTCTAAACATAAGCAAATTTTTAGACCCGAATAACATAAACATAAATGTCTCTTTAGTAAAAATAAATAATTCCCGCCGAAATATTTTTACGTATTAGAGGTTTAAGTGTAATATAAAATGTGATAATATTCTAAATGCATTATTAATTTTAGTCGGAAGTTCCAAATTTAACTAAAATCTGTGAGCGGAATTTGAAATTATGTAATCGTATGCGACGAAAGAATTCAATAATCGGTTCAATCAGTAGATTATTTTGGAACAAAAATTATAATGAATATACTGATGGTAAATGTTTATAAATCATAATATCTATGATATATTTTTAATATTTACACATTTTTCTCTCTATTGTTTTACAATTCTATTATCCGTTTTATATTTGTAACTCTAATTTTTACGCAAAAAGAATTTTATCGTAATTTTATGGACATTTTTAAAGAATAAAATAATATCGTTAATTCAATTATTTATTATTTATTAAACTAATTTCTTAATCACTATAATATTTACTGAATTAACATAAAAATGGAATACAATTAATAAACTATTCATACATTTTCTTCTTAAAAAAGTAAATAAATATTTTTGTATTTTGCAGAAGAGATTCACGCAGAGTTATGTTATGCTGAATCTACAGTAATAATGGGATATATCAAATTCACAACTGAACAGACATTGATTGGTATGATAAAATTTGGATTTTATTTGCAATCAGCACATGCATCGTATAAGTAATGATAAGAAAATATTAAATAATTTATAGAAATTTTAATTAATTTTTAATTTAATTAATTAAAAATTATTAATTTTAACAGAGAGTGTATGAATATTCTCAATAATCGATTAAATTGGGAAAGTGAAAAATCAAGGGATGAGTTTGAATCGGGTGTGAAATTTGGGACCGGAATTTTTGAATTAATATGTTCGTATCTCCCGTCGATTGTCATAAAAATGATTACAATAATCGGGTTTTCGGGAAATCGTTCATTAGGAATTGAATACATCAATTATACTGCGCGCAGCAATTCAATGAGATCATTCATCGGTAATTTAATGTCATTCTTTGTTAATGAAATAGAAATGATGATTGGAATTGGAAATGTCGATTTAGCGAATGTGGAAATGGTTATACAATTGCAAATGGAAAAATATCCGAATGTAAAAATATTAAGAATATTATTAAAATTATGATCATTTATAATGAGGGGAGTTTTAAGTCTAATTTTGTAAGAGCTCATGAATTAGAGAAAAACAGGTTTAAAGTTTAAGTAATGACTAGAGACGGAATTGAACCTCACAAAACAGGTTTATAAAGATTGAAGTTGGTAATAATAATCCCTATGCTTATACAAATGATATAAAAGTGCTTCTTCTATGACACAATCTTTATAAATCTGTTTTGTGAGGTTCAGTCCCGTCTCTAGTAATGACCACTTAAAAACCCTTATTATGACAATAAAAAATCGGTCTTATATTAAGTCATTTACGGTAAATTCTGTTAATTTCAGGGGGTGTTTCTTATGATATTTAAAGGACATTACCATAAATATAAAGGGGAAATCGATGATGCAATTTTCGCATTTGAATCGAGTGTTAAAATGACAGAAACTAATCCATTAAAACTTATATGCTATTGGCAGTTGATATTTTGCTACGCGTGAGTTATCAATGAAACATGTAAATTTTATTTAACATTAAAAAAAATTAAATTACAATTATTTTATAGCATAAAACGTGAATGGGATTCGGCAATTAAATGCGTTTCTATTTACCGAAGTATGTCATCAATGACACCATCTTTTAATTGTCATATAGAGGTATGTCTAAATAATAGTTACGATTTTTATTGTGCTTTGTTTAGCATAGAGATGGAATTTTCAAAATTTAAAATCGTAACTTCAAATTAACCGCATGCCTTTAGGATTAATTAACCGCGGTTTTTCTTTTAATCACTTTTTTAATCGCATGCATTAAAGCTAATCTTAGCCGCAGTTAACCGCAGCTAACCACATTGTAGTAAATATAAAAATATCACCATCTCTAGTTTAACGAACCAAAAGATGGTTAATTCTACTGTTTTAATCAAATTTGAATTTTCAAATTATATAATAGCATATATTATATTTTTAGGTTTCACTTTTGTATATGAAAATGATTGAAGAACATAAATTTGAAATGCGTCCACAAATATCTGATATGTTTAGGTGAGTATAATAAATAACATATACAAATGTATGTATATAAATATATAAATTAACATTAATTAATCTATAATAACATTTTTTATTTGTTAAATAACATTAGACTCATCCCTGAAATGAGAAGACGTTTCAGTAGCAAATCATTACCGATAGAGAAATACGCGTGTATTGAGACAGAAAAGTATTTCAATCAAAAAGAGAAACTCTATGTGATTGTTTATGATTGGATTTACTTTTACAATACATTTATATGTATTGATAATCAAGAATTGTATATCAATCCAATTCTAAATCATATTAATACAATGTTTACGATGCTTGAATCGGATAATGGTATATTATATAAATTGTTATTTAAATTTTAAATTTAAATTTAAATTTTAAATTTTAAATTTTGTTAAATTGTAATTTTAGAAATTTCCAAAAATGGTTTCATTGATAATTATTATTATCTTTTACTGATGAAAGGAGTTTGTTTCAAACATCTTCATAATTACACATCTGCAATCGAATGTTTTGAAGAGATAATGACAAAGTTAGTCGCATAAAAATTAATTTATAATAATTAAATAATTAATTAATTAATTATTAATATAATAGTAAAACAAAAATCACAAATAATAAATTGATACTTCCATTATCATCGTATGAAATGGGATTAACATATATGAAACTAAACGATTCGGATAAATCTAAATTTTGGCTCAAAAAAGCGATTAAAGATTACAGAGGATATTTTCACGAAACCATTGTACATATGCATGTTAAGGGTGCACTCCAATTAATTAACAAAGATATTGTTAATTAATTAATGATAATTAAGTTTTTCTTGGATTTTATACTCAAATGTAAGTGAATAAACTATTGTTATGATCTATTTGATAATACAGCATAAATATATACACTAAACTCCTTTAATATGATAAACCTCTGTATCGTAAAAAAATTCAGCCACAATAAGGTCATGTTATAGAGATTTAAGATATAGACTGTTTATCATAAAACTGATTTTTTACACATGCTGAAACATAACGGCTCCACTATGCGATAGTACAGTAAAATAAAGTTTCATACACATGTTTTGTGTAGTGACATGTGCATCCATTTCTAAACATGTGTATTGTTGTGTATACTATATCTATGTCTATACTATATGCGCATGCTCAATGTGTGTTAACCGCCATTATTATACTTATTTTAGTGCACTAAAAAATGGTCAAGAATGTGAAAAGGAGGACTGAATTATGTTTAATGATTGATGGAAACCGATGGAAACCGATGGAAACCGATGGAAACCGATGGAAACCGATGGAAACCGATGGAAACCATTTTAAACATTTACTATAAATACTATATAATGTGATGTTTGATTCAATATATGTTAAAATAATCGGTATTATAATAAACACTCTGTATATATCAATATGATATGATATAAATATTATATATCATCTGAATCTTAAAAATATATAAATTCATTAAATTAATATGCCAATCTAATGACATGTATTTTATAAATACAACCGAATGCAGTCATTTTACATTTCAATGCTTTTTTAGACATTTTTCTTATTTCAATAAAACAAATAATTAAAAATAATTAATTATATAATTAATTATATATGATATTTTATTGAATTAATAAAAACACTAATAAATGATAACGTTAGACTATAGTAATTTAATTGACAATAGAAATTTTAATAAACGACACAATAATTATCCGGTGTAATTATTCCTCCATAAAACTAGATTAATAATTAATTAAATATTTAATTTATTTATGACTTAACACGACATACATGTTTTTTATTAGAGGTCCTAAAGTTGGCAAATTTTGGATTCCATTCCATTCCACTGAAAATTTCCAATGGAAATTCCATTCCATGGAATTCCATTTCGGACCTCTATTTCTTGTATTTCATGGTATTTTAATTAAATGTGATAATCGATAGGATAATATAGTTTATTATTAAAAGAAAAAACTGTTTATTTAATTAAAATGATACATTATTACGTATTAATTACAAAATTAAAAAATTGATTAATTAATTAAAATATAAGTTCTTCATTTGTTTAATATTATTATACTCGGATTTTATAATACATTTTGATTGACAATTGACTCTGACGTCATCCAAATCATTGATATGATTTAATGGTATATTTTCATTTTGATTTTTATCATATATAAAAATGTTTCGGTTTTTCAAAGAATTTACTCTTTTAACAAATGGATTATGTTTGATGATAATTTTGTACACATTTAATGCCGGACATTCAATGAGCATATAGAATATAAATGCGAGGAATGTACAGATAATGAAGTCGAATATGAATCCCGTAATCTGTTAATGAAGTAATTTAATTTAGTATTTTATGGCCTAATTTATGGTTCATCATAAAGGAATATAAAATTCCAATATAATGAATAAATTTATTAATAATATTATATTTTTTAAATAAATAATAGGAATACAATAATTCTAATATAATTCAACTCAATTTCAATGACGATGCACTTTTGAAAAGCACTGTACAAATAGAACTGCAAAATTAATTTACACTAAATTTATATATGAATATTATATATGATTTTATATGAAAATTAATTTCCGATCAATGAAATTTCGGTCATTTCTATAGCAATTAAAACATAATTCTCACAAATATTTTGATTATTAATTAATTATTAATATTTATGATTGAGCTTTAGATATACATTTTTATACTATAAACTAACCCTAAATTAATTGATTTTATGCATATTGAAATTCATAGGTTTTATTGGTATTATTAATCAATTCTGTTGTATTTATTCATTTTAAATGAATGAAGTATTATATGCTATTAATTAATTAAAACATTATTTACCAATCCATAGTCAGAGAGTTCCACAGTTTGTCGTACAGTAAATGATCTATAAATGAACGCATTAACAGTGAGTAGATAAATGCTAATAATTAAGCGACTTAAGGGCGCATAATTCCATGAAAATATTTTATTTAAAAACCCTAAAAATAAATAAAATATTACAATTTATTTTTATTTTATTTAAACAAATACCGGATCTTCCCGAATAACACGCATAGAAAACCCATGCCGGTCCAACGCACCATAATAATTTACCAAATGCTATCCATAAAATTAGCTGTATAAATGGTACGTCCTCTTTGAACCAATCTTTAGTCCAAAGTACTGACATTACCGATATTAATGGGCAAAGAATCCATAGAATTATTTCAATGATTTTCCCAATTTTTATGGCCGAATGCTTTAACATGACATATCCCATTAAAATTCCAAAAGCAAATGTTGCCCAATGCTGTACCGGACACGCCATTCCGCTTTGAATTGCATGTATATTGTCAATATCCATCATAGAAAATATAGATTTTACTCCGAGAAATAACTGGGGAAATGTTGAGACGATACATCCCCCGAATATTACTGTAATTATAAATGGAATGCCATATTTTGGTGCGTAAAAGAGTGGGAATGCTAAAAATGGACCGAACATAGCTAATTGAAATGTTGCACTGATGATCCATGATCCGGGGTTACACTGTAATATAAATTATATATTCACTATTTTATTTTATTTTAATTTTTTATGCATAATGACAAAACAAAGTCATTTTTTAATTGCACATAAACCTCTCTAACTTGAACATATTGATATCCATAATTTTTGTTTAATATAAAGAGATTTTCAAGTTATAGAAGTTCATTTATAATGAAAATCAATAGAATCACATCGTGATAATCTGTTAGAGTTATAGAGGTTTTTAAGCTACAGAGGGTTCAACTAACGAAGGTTTATTCGTATGTAGAGATTTTAATACAATAAATTCTCAAAATATCGAACGGTTCTGTGATAATTATTAAGTGATTATATAGTATAATATACTATGATTATCACACATCGGATTTTATGCTCTTATATGTGTGGTCACCCTAATTATCAGTTTTTTCAACTTATGTGTCATGAAAATTTCAATAGCTTTCCTGACCATTATCTAATTTTCATGACACATAAGTTGAAAAAACAGTGATAATTAGGGTGACCACGCGTATAGGAGCATAAAATCCGATGTGTGATGATTATATAGACGAATATATTTTTTTGTTAATGATTGTGATGGAGTTTATGATACGACAATTAAATACAGTGAAATGATTAATTAAAATAAAAATGATTATTTTATAGTGAATTTTGAAAATTGCGAAATATTTTTACGTAAAACTAAATGAGTTAATAATAAGTGTTGCATCAGAGTTATTGATTTATGAAATTACTCATGACTCAGGAGTATTAAATACTGCTTTGTGATTAACTAACGTTAAAAATAGCAATTTTCTAATCAATAATATCAATAAATTTATTTTTTAATCACATAAATATATTAACCTATATATTCAGTAATATGTATCCTTAGGTATTAAAAAATCTAGAAAATGTATTAATTATTTACGATGTGACAATTAATTATGGTAAAATATATTGCAGAGGAATTCAGGTTTTAAGATACGACAAATAAAGTGTTTCACGATGTTATTAATAAGAGTAATTTAAGGATTTTGTGAATTTTCACTCTTTTGTAGTTTACAATAAACGTTACTTTATACAGTATTGACCTTAAATTAGCTCAGAGTTACACACAAACTTCTATATCGTAAATGTATTAGGAAACATACGATACGATACAATCAGGAATTTATGTTTATGATAGAGAGATATTTACGTTATGAAAATTGAAAAATTTGTTAACGTTATAAGTTTAAAAATGCTGAAAAGTTAAGTTTACTTTTATGGGTATTAACTTTTGCAATTTAAAAAATTTGTTTACGTTACGGATCTGTTTAAGTTAAGAGTTTACCCTGAGTATGTCCTTCAAAATGTGGAAAAATGACATTAACCTTTAGAAATTGTTTATTGCTTCATTGGCAATGATAGAAAATTTTGAAAATTATGTTCATGATCATATGTTAATGACTCATTAGTAATGAGATTTTACCGTATATCCTATGGACCACAATGAAGTTTACACTTATATATGTAAAACACATATGTGTAAACTTCATTGTGGTCCATAGGATATTATTATCATCATGACATTTTAAATGAATTGTCCATAAATATTTCATTAAATCTCATTAATTATTTATATTTCTTTGTAATGAGATATGACTTTGTAATTCATGTTATTGAATTATATCACAACAATAGTATGTGCGTAAATAGAGTTAAGAAAAAAGTTAATTTCATTGTCATTGTCATTGTCATTAATCATAATTTAAAAGTTCAAAAACTTTTAAACTTCACTTACAATTGACTCGAG